>JAOYSI010012182.1:0-40024 GCA_025775065.1 Hiodon alosoides | reverse complement strand
ATAGTACATTTAAACAGAATTCTCAAAAAACAGCTCCACTAACTATGGACTTACTACAAGAAATGCGTCATTATTTTTTTTTAAAGGTAATCAAGCCAGGAGCTAAATTATTTCACAATAACGACTGCCCTCAGACATATAGTAGCAGACACTTTTTTCCTTTCACTTTAAAAAATTAACATTGATCACTGTACAATTGCATTTTACGTTTACTGTACAATCATATAGATAGACAGACGGATAGATAGACATGAAAAACATGTAGAAAAATCATTTAGTTCCATCTAATTCACCCCAAATTATAATTATTATATCCACAGATCTTTTTTTTTTCCAAAAGCCTTTAAAACTAACATATAACCGGTATTCACGAATCTATCCCCCTAAATAATACCAGCAACATTTTTATTGACTCCATTGCTGCCAAGCTAAAGTCTTCCCTATTTGAAGGAAAAAAGGACTGGTAGATTTAACTAAATTATAACCTTTTTTTTTCCTCTGGAAGGCTTTGAATCTCGGGTAAAAATGTAGAGCAAATGCATGCAAATGTAACCTTTGTTGTTCAGCTGACGTCTAAAATGGGTTGACTTGTACTTATCGTCCGCTGAGGCTTTATCAGTAGCCTAGTGAAAGCGCGGCCAGCTGGAATCTCATAAGCACAGCTCCCACCTCTAAGGTTAGCCCTTGCCTGAATAAACATGCTGTGGCAAACGTGTGCAGAATAGGAGGGGGCGGGTGCTGAGGGTGAGGGGGTGCGTTCCGTCTACTTACCCTAATTTGGTGCGTCCACTAAGTGGCCCATTTCAGATGCATGTGTAATAAACACAACACACAAACGGACCAATGACAAACCAAGAAAAAGGTGCACCCAATACAATATAACAGGCACGAGGCACGGGGAAATGGATGAGTATAACAGGTGATGCTTGGGAGGGTGAACGTTTCAGTGCCACGAGCATTCTCAGACTCAGACCCCGGATTTCCCTCCTGTGGTCAAGTACCACCACTGCTGTTGAGCAAGTAACCATACATATATATATCTGCTATCTGTAGTTTTCATGCAAGGTCTCATGGGTTTGTTGCTACAGGAAGATTTTCTGATCTGAACAAAGGCTAGAATCTTTACTTTAATATCCGGGGTGTTGAATTGTAAAAAATGGGCTGACAAAGCAAACTTGAACATTATCAGGTATTACTTCCACAGAGATCTAGAGACGTATATATATAGTAATATATATGAGATATTCTTTATTTGAAACATTCTTCATTTGATAACCTTCAGATTACCTTGGCCAGTTTTGCTGTTCATTTTATTACGGTTTTATTACAAAAAGAAAAACAGAAAAAGAAATAAGGTTTTATTTTAATCTACTCCAGAAATGCCAAAGTTAAGTTTTTTAAAGGATCAATAATCACAAGGGCTAGTTTGAGATTTCTTATTTTTATAATGCCAGGATTCTTAATCTCTCTTTGTATAGCCTGCACACTGCACAAGAAGGTCTCTCCAGGATCAGGGCAGGCTCCCCTGATATAAAAGAACACACTGTTGACCCTCAAGCTGACCATCGCAAGGTTCTATTTTTCCCCAGTATAAAATAGCACGCAAATTGATGATACTACGAATGAATACAGATCAAGATGAAATTGAGATTCACATTTCAGGACTTTCTCCGTGGCCAACGGACACATTGTACTGCAATACTTTTCTCACTATTGTTGCCAGTCTGCAATCCTCAAAATGAGGTGAGAAAGAACAGCAGAGGTTAGGTGCCAGACAGCTGGGTTTGACTCATCATCCCCAGGCCATGATTACAAATCGACAAAGGCTGTGCACAAGATGTTTAAGCTATTATTTCATGTGTCAAGTGATGCTAAAAGCAATTCTGTTATCTTTTTACAGTTTCTTATACATCTTGGTAATGGATACACTCACACAATCAAAGCCAGGAAAAGAAAACAGAATACGTTTTGTAAGATATCTAACAATGTTTCCGGTTATTCTTTGAAGGAAATTCGGGGATTTTGTTTCAGAGAAAAAAAACAACAACAAATTATGGTTCATTCAGTTTTTCTGGGTGCACTCACCTTCCTATGGTGTTAGGTAATGAGGTCAGCTGGTTGTCATCAACTTTTAGTGTTGAGAGCTTTTTCAACATTCCTGTAAAGGAAACATGCGGTCATCAGGTAATTCAGACATTTAATGCATTAACGTTTGTACAAGAGAGAAAATAGGGAATAACACCTGTATTTCACCATTAAATTTGAAAGTTTATGAAATGAAAAGTATCAATAAATTATAATACCCATGTGAGCTCTCTATGGGGTTTTGTCTCACTGTATTTCCAAATCCCTCAATTAATCATGAAAGAGGTGTTATTTAATGGGCTTAACAAACCAAAATAAAATCCACATAGATTCTCTCAGATTTTAATAATAGATTTTGTTCACATTTTTGTTTAATTTACATAAGGTATATTGGCAGAAGGTGCTAAAAGATCATTTTAAAAAACTGCTATTCTGCAACACATAACATTCCACTAGCAGCAGATACCATTGTATGAAAATAGTGTTCAGTGACATTTTGGAATAGGGAAAAGGGACTTTAAGTAATTTTGAGAAGTTGTTCATTAGTTCATAAATTATTCGGATTAATAAATCGGCACTGCATGCCTCAGATATTATCATTATAGCTTATATATTATAAGATTATATATTATAGATTTTGTGATTTTATAGCATTTTTAAAGCAACAATGCAGTCTATTCACAATATATGTCAGAGTAACAGATAAAACAAATATATGAGTCATGCATTTCTACCACTAGCACTATAAAAGTAATTGACCGGAATTTAGTGGGAGATATTTGGGGTTTAAGACTAATTGTAAAATATATATATATTACTTTATAATTACGGCTTTTGTTCAGATATTTTACTGAAGAGTTAAAATTTAAACGGCTTTGTCTGTTGAGGGGCACTGATGGTACTTCTCTCATACAAAGCCATGTTTAAATCACATTTTTTAATGTTTTGTTGAATATCATGAATAACTTTAATACAATTTTTGTCCTGAATTGCAATTTTACCATTATCATTTCAGACTACATTCAAATCATGCACATCATGCAGTATACTCTGTCCCGTTCAACATAATTGACAGAATTTGTCAAAAGGCAGATTCTTACGAAATATAATCATATGAAATATCATCATCAGTTTGATTCTGTTCAAAGGCTTAAAAACAAGCTTAAAATAATCATTACATTTAAGATACAGTCCAGAGACAAAACAGTCTGAGAAGTGTGGTCTCAGGCTCAGTGCGCGAACATCTATTCTCCAATTACAGAGTTAATGGTCCACTGGAGTAGTTTTTTAATACCAATTGAGTGCGATGTGGCAAAAACAGCCTTTGTGGATTGAACCACATCTGGCAGGTTTGAGTTTGCGGTTGTGTGACAGAACGTGAGCTCCCGTAGGCGATGCTACTGAGCCTACTGAGTCCTGAGTCCTCACCGATGGAGTCGGGCAGCTGCTGCAACATGTTGGAGGACAAGAGGAGGTCTTCCAGAGCTTCACAGCCTGAGATGTCAGAGTCCAGGGTCTCAATCCTGTTCTTGGCCAGGTCCAGGTATCTTAGCTGCCTCAATTTCCCTATAGACTTTATACGCCAGGAGGGGGGAGAGACGCATAACATGACCGAGAAGGTAAGAAATGGTGCAGAAGGTTTATCAAAGAAACAAACACACGCATGAAAACACCAATGCTGTAAGAATTTAAAAGCGTTCTCTGGTATCAGGATCACGGCATTAATTTTGCAAGGCAAGAAAAGAAGTACTGCACGGCGAAGGAAGAATTGCGGCGTTGAGATAAATTTTTCAGAGCAGAGCAAGTTAAGAAGGACGAGCCGCCTACCCCTGGAATTGTCTGCAATGAGTTGTTATCCATCCACAGCTCTTTCAGGTTATGTATCTGCTCCAGGACCTCTGGCTGAAACATCAAAGACACATGTGGAGCGCACATCCACATCCAAGAGGCTGAGAACGAAAGTGCCAATACAAGAGTATACAAGGGTATACTGTGGCACAGTGAATGAATAAAATTGGGCAACAGAACGCCATCCCACACAGAGTCACTCATGTAATTAGCCAATTATGGTGGGGTGACATTATAAATGAGAAATCAGGGTGATTCCTGGGGGAGAAACCTCTGTGAATAAACAACGGAGGAGGTTTTGTGCAGGGAGCAGTTGACGCATATGCAGAGCTGGTGTTTGTTAAAAAAAAAAAAACCTAGTCTGGGACATACCAGCTCACTGATTTCAGAGGATGCCACAAGTAATGGCTTCACAAGTAATGGCTTCACAAGTAATGGCTTCACAAGTAATCTCTTATGATCTGCAGACCGGTGATTTCTGGTTGTGTAAAAGATGTCTGCTCTGTCCCCACTTATGTTTAAATCTCTCATTTACAATGGCTTTCGGTTGTGTGTGAGTGTCTGTTTGTACGTTATTTGTGTACCTTTGTGCAGTTTTAATTGTTGCTTATTTTTTATTATTGTCATCTACGTGTGTAAAGCGCTTTGTGATCCCCAAAAGCACAACGACGCCTAGGCACTCTAATTAATCTGATCTAACAAAGCCTACAAGATGCACCCTGCTGTTGGTGATTATTTTTCAGTTAGACCCTGGTATAAAAATTCCAGACCTAGCAGTACGGATTGTCTAAACAAGACCCTGAACCTGGCTGTGTAAAAACACACACACATGCCATTCATGCCATATAAGCATAAATGCATTTTTAGTGGAGATTAAAACAAAAGTGACCATTAAGCATCACAATATGTTCCTCATTACCTCAGAAAATGCCTGAATGACTGTATAGAAAATTTAATTAGAACAACAGAAGTACAGCTGGTCATTAGAGGGCAAGCAAGATGTACCCTGCTGTTTATTACCTCATTGCTGCTGAACCCTGAGTGGCCTACCTATTAGGTACACCTCCCTATTAGTGAGTTTTGACCTTCTGTTCTCAGAACAGCCTGAATCGATCAGGGCATGGACTAAATACGGTGTCAAAAGTGTGCCACAGTTGGCTTCATTGCGTCCAACTGGATCGCGGAGGGTCTCTGTTCCAAATAGCCGGTCCCATCTCATCCCACAGATGCTCGACCGGGTGGATATCTGGTGACTGGGGAGGCTACTGCAGTGAGCTGAATACACTGTCGTGATTCCAGAACTGTTCCTGGACAATCCTAGCCTGGTGGCATAGAGCATTATCTTGCTGGAAGACCCCATTCATGGATTGATACACACATAGGTAAAGGGTAAACCACAAACGTTCTCCATATTAATATATGTGTTCAAGATGTACGTACATAGAATGTACATGGCTGAGCAATAGGTAAATGTGGGTAAAATTTTAATATCAAATGTTTTCATTTTTAGACAGTATATTTTGATGGACAATGTCAGCATTGTACAGGGGTATCTTGACGAAATGACTAAAATGTAAAGGGATGAAAGTATTATAGCACTGGTGATGTAGGTGGGCATATGACCGAATATCTTATTTAAATAACAAGGGCCCATCAATTTTAATTCAATGCAACCAGAAGTTAGCTTAACTAACTTTAAGTAACAGGATCTTGATGGTGAATAGGAAGTCTGCTTAAATGGAAGCAAATTCTGAAATTAATTTGTAGAAAGCTTTAATAAAGCCTTTCTGCCTCTGCAAACCTCAGAAAAGTTCAATTTCTCTGAAGAAGTCAATTAAGGGAAAAATGCTTTGAAAAAGATGAGTATCTGCTAAACCACACCGCCGAGTAAAAAGGATTCAGAAATGATAAAAATCCATAAATGCGCTGCAGAGCCATCTACAACTCACCATGACACACATCAGCCCTGCAAGGGTTAGGAAATGTGCAGACTAGGGTAGGGCCCTAGTCACATTAAAAGATTAAAAGGCCGTTATTGGCAAAATGTGTCTTTTGTCGGTCGAGAAAAAGCCCCGACACTTTGAGCAGTGCTCACAAAAGGCTGCGTCCGGTAAAGCCTGACCTGCATTCTCCTGCACAAGGCGTACGTCCATGTCCATCAATGAAAACGTCGAGCGGGACGAAGAATGTCATAGACGATGTTAAAAATCTCGAAGTTAGAGGCTTAAGCAGTCGTTGAGGACGTTGGCACAACGTCAACTTCAAGAACGGTCAAGATCTGTGCTATTCACCCTCACAGTAGTGATTTTCTAAATATGGACCAAATGATTGATTTGAATGTCCACTAAATCCGACATTGTTGGCTTGAAGGTGCAGGGACTGGGTCGAGGTGCAGGGACTCGGTCGAGGTGCAGGGACTCGGTCGACCCGTTTGATTCATCCCGATGCCATTGTTTACCACAGCTCCACAAGCCAATTAAAACCTGTTCAGCTGTGAACGCTCTGCACTGCCGTTCGAAACTTCCCCTGAGTGATGCATCAGTACGAGCCCGTGCAGTCAAACAAAGCTGGAGACCCAAAAACGACGGGGAAAGACCTCTTATTCTCGGCCGGCTCGGTCATGGACGTGCAGCGGTAGCTATGGGAGCGGGCGGCCGCCTGAAAAGCCCAGTTTCCTTACCAGCTCAGAGAACTCATTGCTTCCCAGGTCCAATCTCTCCAGCTGCGTCAGTCTGTGTATTGACCTGGTGGAAAGAGAAAATAAAAGCCTTGGGTCCCGGCATCGAAACGTCGTCACAATTTACGGCAACTCAGCCAAGAAAAAAAGCAAGCGAGCTCTTCATTGCGAAAAACAACCATCGGGTCTCTGCAATTATGTGCTTTCAATGCGGCTGCATCTGCTACGTGACAGACGAATCCTTCTCACATGCTACCAAACATAATTAAATAAAACAATTCTCAGCGAGTTTGTAATACTGTCTGATACAATAACATATGGCTGCGTGAGATTAACAGAAAGGGCTAATTATTCTTGATCTCTAACTGTATCTAGGGTTCATTTTTAATCTAATTGTTATCTGTTCTTTTATTCATGACATTTTCATTAAGAAGTTATTCATGGTCACGGCAATCGTGTTTATTTCATATTGATATGGTTGAACACGATTTGGGTTCACAGAGGACATTTGATTGAAATCTTTCTGAAGACCATCAGTCCTGAAAGCGATCTAGAAAAAACGTTTCTTGTGCCAGGTGCTTGTGACAAAAAGAAACTGGGAATTGTTAACCAGCACCTGATTCTTTATGGGGTACCAGATAATTAAAGCAACCAATCATACATGAGAACATTTCTGACAATGTTATTTATTTATTTTTTTTTATCACATCAATGTGTACCCTTGAGAACTAAATGATAATGACTGATTCTAGAAAATGAATATCGGTTTATCCATTATATTAAAATAGCTTATTTTCCCCCATGGATTAAAAAAAAATCTGTTTCCTGCAATATCTGCTAAAATGCAAATATTATTCAAGCTTTGTCGAGGGAAGCCTTGGTGGCAGAAAAATATTTTTAAATCAGCACCCCTAAGTGACTCAGCGTGCTAAATCCAATCTGTGCAGGTCTCAGGTTCTAAAGTTAGAAGTCCGAGAAGCAATTCCATCCTGACACAGCATTATGGTCTCAAGCACATTGTTTTTACACCATTAGGCATGCTTCAGAGTCAGACGTAAACAGTATACAATAAAGGACTAAGTGCACCTTGTTTTTCAATGCGTATGTCCCGTCAGGTCAAGCGAGGACGGTCGCATTGCATACGGTACTTTATGGTTAAACACATAATCAAAGCAAGGTAATACCGATGCCGTCTGAGGCAAGTTACAAGGAAATGGACAACGAAACAAGTCCATCGTATACTGCAGAACATATAGCATTATGCCCATTTTTTTTCTCTACCTGGAAATATATTGCATGCCAACACAGGTGGGTCGGTGCGCTGCACAGATATAAAACACATCTAGTGTGCGCATCAAAATCAGCTTGGCCTGCCGGCAGGCTAAGCTGGCTGCGGGTACTGCGGATTCAGAGACTATTTACCCAGGTGACATTAGGAGAGGAGGAATGATGAAACCTCCATCTATTTTATGAAATAGTTTGCGCCATCTTCAGTTTTAATGATTCATGATGGCTATAAGGGCTTTCTGGCTGCCAAGCTGTCAGTGCTTATATTAACAGCCACGTTTCACGGCCAGTGGCTCCTCTAAGAGCTAAGAATGGAGTTTTCCATGTATTGTGTTTAGGGCGGAATTGACTGGGGAAAAAGGTTACTGCAATACAATTTAAATAAAAGTGATTTGGTGGGAGAATAAGTCGCTGCAGTAATTGACTATACAGCCTATGGACGCATATAGCTATTTCTTTCACTAATAAAAGAAATCTAACTCTTAAACCAGTGTTGAAGGAACATCAAATAAGCATGCAAAAAAGCTTGGTTTGCTGCATAGAAATTTAGATTTAACATTAGGCTAACGTTTATGTGTTATAGCAATCAGAGTCATAAATATTACTGATATCAATAAAGTAATAGAAATTACTCCAATTAACCAATCATAATGTATTTTAATTTATCACAGTCTGTTTCGCTGTCCATAAAATACAAATAAATATTTTTGTCATTTTTCCCTCGTTTGCCCTTAGTGTACACATGGCTCATTATTGTTCGATGATCCTCAGCCAAAAGATACTTACTTTGGCAAGGTTTTCAAGTGATTCTCTCGTAGTTCAAGAATGCGTAATTTAGAAAGCCTGAAAGGAAGAGGAATGGGAAAAAAACTCAACAACCCAACTGAGATTATACTTTCACCCTGAATTATCAATGTCAAGCAAAGTGAAACATAAAATGATAAATGGTAATTTGTGTTTGACAATAACATTTTAAAAAACCAAAGAAGATCTCCATGCAATGGCCAGCAGCCTGCTGGCACTGAGCCCTGAGGGAGACCCCCAGTGTACCCACCTCCCAAAATTGGCGGGGAGATACTCCAGAAAGGCATCGTTTAGAAAGAGCTGTGCTAAATTGAGTAGCTGCGTGAAACCGTCTGGGAGCCTGAACAGGGAAAAAGGGGGAAGAGAGTGAGAGTAATGATGTCAGTTGCTGGGGCCACAGAGCCTGAGGTGAAATTGAGTAATGCAAGGCATGGTCTAGCTGCCCTCAACATCGCCTTAACAAGGACAACAAGGGGGTCGGGGATTAGCAAGATAACGCGTGCCGAATTTCCGCTCACGCTCGCAATGGCCTTCATTAATACGAAGTGGGCGGTCAAAAGAATGGCTTTCCCAGTATTGGCGTGCATTAGAAACTCCCCTGTCTCTTACAAATTTCATTGACGGCAAACATTACGTCGAAACCCCTGCAAAGACACTGCTTTTTGTTCCTAACAGTGGCGGAATCCCAGTTAATATTTAATACACAAAGCTTGAAGTAAGCCATTTTTATGCTGTTGCAGTGCTCAATTTTTACATTGCTTTTTACACAAACACCATTCTACGGATTACAAATGTACTGTACTTGTCCACCAGATTCTAGGTACAGAAAACTTAGCATAGTGCAAAGAATAAAAACCCTGAATTGAAGATGCATAACTGGTTATGAGCAAAGAAAGCAAATGAGAAAAACAAGCTCTAGATATGGTCCCTGTCCTAGAACACATTATTTTACTTACTTGGTAATCGGATTGACGCTGGCTTCCACCACAGTTAGGCATTTACAGCATTTAATGCTATCTGGAAACTCTTGTATACCTAAAATATATATTTATGTTAAAAACAAACATCAGACATTTATTTATGAGGTAAAAAAAAAACCTAACAGTCATGCTGCTGTGCTAACTTGACACTATGCAATAAACCAGAACACAAAACAATGCTGGTGATTATAAAAGTCATTTCAGCAGCCTTGTACTGACATAGAAAAAGGCTCCATTATACAATAAACTGCAGTCTTTAATACTTTATATAAGCATACAAAACTATGAACCTGTAACCAAATTTGTGCCTACCGTTTTTACTGATGTCTAACTCCTTTAAGTTTACAAGGCTGGCGATGGTGGTTGGCAGGCTGGAGAGATCATTGTCAGGCATGCTCAGTTTTCGAAGTGCTTGACAGTTAAAGAGTTGCTAGAACAGAGAAACGGGTGCACTTAAACAGAGGTTAAAAACAACTAACGGTCAGAATGTTAGAAACAGAGGGCGATATGTAAATAAAGATGAGGCAGAGAGGCAGACAAGCCACTTCTTACAGCAGAGGATTATGAACAGAAAACACAAAACCTTCCTTCAAAAAATATTTCAGTAGTGTTGTGGATTGCTTCAGTACTGTATACTGTATACTGTTTTGACACTCTGCCGAGAGTTTACGAAAATCAATTATTAAAGAGCTATTTTGAAACTTTGTCTATTCTAAACTATAGAAGACATTGAGGTAAGTTTATCACAATTATTTTATTCACATTTATACACATATTATTCTGTTTTTTTTATTTTGGTTTGGTGTGAAAAATCCCATGTAATTATTTTTCCTTTTTTCTCTAAAATAGCTCAAGGCATTAACCTCACAAAAATCAAAACATTTTTTATTCCTTTTTGACAGAAATTGTGATGGTTTGTCTCAATTTATCTCAAACTAGAATGTTTGTTTGCGTCTGTGTTTGTGTTTTCACCCAACCACTGTTTTTTTTCCCCACACGTGACCACAAGTACTTTCAGAAACAAGTTTTAAGTGATTGATGGACCAAGTTTTTAAATAAAAGGAAACAATATATAAGACTATAAATTAGTATGCACCCATTTTGCACGTAGTGAAGTAAATTTTTTCTTAATGATGAAATGCATTTATTATACGTGCCCCAATAAAAGTGTCGGAGAAGACTGGTGCATCCAATTGATATTAAAATCAAAGTAGAGTACATGTTTCAAAAATAACTCATGCATGGGGTAAATGAAGCATTCTCCTTGTTAATTGAAAATGTAGTTTTCTTTTGCGCCATGATGAAGATATCTGTGGAAAAAATACTTGTAATGAGCCAAAAACGTTCTACCTTATTATCCAGCAAACACTATGTCATTGTTACAACGACAAGCCAAATCAGAGGTAGGCAAGAGTGCCAACATTATGGTTTTCATTTCAGTCAAAACCGAAAATCATTACATTTCATTAATGATTATGCTGAATTAGATAAGAAGACAGACAAGTAAACCAAACATTAAAAAGCTCCTTGTTGGATCGTCCTTTTGTTCATCGCAATCGAAACCTTCACATCCTGGCACTAAATAACGAAGCACACACACAGGTGTAAATTCTTACTTTAGTTGTTGGCTGATCGAGACGTTTCTCCCGGAACACCCAAATGAGGAGGGAGGGGGTGTATGGGAACCTCTCCGTTAATGAGCTTTCCTCACCTACCTTCAGTCAGCCTGCGGGAGCTGCTCTAAAACAGCAGCTCACTCACAGAGATGACGGAGAAGACCTGGCAGTGTTAAGAGCAAGCGATGAAAACCGGGGTGAATTTTTCTCGCTTTTCGAATTTTTCTTACTGGTCGAATTGACTTGTAAGCAAACCTGATTGGTGTACAGACCTTGGATTTTGGGCTTCAGAGTTTGTGGGCCAATGAGCTGCTTGGCAGGGTTTAGAGAGGGCACGGAAAGGCAGTGAAGAGAGTCTACACAGAGGGGGAATGGATGTTAATTTTGCCCTGTATTTTTCAGTAAACCATTCGATTTTTACTCTACGCCTTCCGCCTAGTGTTTGGCGACAACTTCACCACTATCATTATACTATAAATATAGTCCTTTTCACTTAATGCAGTTTTTATTACTTTGATTTTTTCACACAATAGTGATGCACCTGCACATTTAGTTTGGATTTAGCTGTCTTCCAAATTCTTTGCCCTCTTTTCATATGCTTTGAGCTTTTTAGTCATATACATACTGTATAGAGAATTAGTAAGATGGCTATAAGCTAATTTGGATAAAGCCTTAAAAAAATAATCTCGTACTAGGTTATCCCTTGAACCATAATGTAAACGAATGGACGGATGAACGAATTCATTAATCGATTGATGAGGAACTGATGAGGAGTCAAAGCAAAGCTTATTTTATAACTGTCATAAGAGCGCCAGAATGAAGGGGAGCCAAGCTCTGTGTGCTGCCTGCAGTGATGAGACGATGAATGGTAGACTCAGATTCTGGGTTCCGAAGGTCACGGCACTGACATTCGGGTGGAACCATCACTTCACACTTACGCTTCACTCGTGTTTTTCACACGTCTAACTTAGCAGGCAGAAGATGCCATCACTGGGTAAGGAGGTTTTTGTTTCTATGGATACCTATTGGACAAGACTAAGCCATTGATGAGAGGGGAAAAAAAACAGCACAGCCTTGGCATTCGTAATTATGCAGCATTCTGTAATGAGGAAAAGAGGGAAATTAAAAAACAATTGCTGAACAATGAGAACGTGTTTGTGGGAGTTTCACTCTCCCACAGGATCGTTGCCCTTATAAACACAAACTCAGATGCGCCAAGTTGCATCTGACGTGCTTTGCACACACTTTGGATTAAACTGAATTAAATCAAATAAACCCTCAATCAGGCTGACCCCGAGCGGCCCTGAGGAGACTGGCTGCTTCCCTTTTAATACCCACATCTGGCCCTAATTTACAGTGTTGGCCAGGTGCAGGTGTTAATCGCCCAATCACCCAATTGACGAGCGCGTTCTCACAGGCATAGCTCCTCCCCCTCCGCAGCCCAATCCACCCCAATGGGAATAAACCTGATTCCTGCTGTGGTCCAATTCCTTTCCCCTACCTTGGGAAGCTCTTCAATCTGGTTGGCATCCAGGTATAGCTCCTCCAGTGTGCGCTCGAAACTGAAGATCTCTTTGGGAACCTGCTGCAGGCTGCAGTGGGAGTAATCCAGCACAGAGATGACCTCCTCCTCTCCACGGAAGCATCGGCAGGGGACCAGGCGGCCGATGATCTTCCTCTTGGTTGTCATTTCCAGACACTGCACTGGAGAGGTTGAGGCACAGTGAGAGTTGCAAATGCGCCATACATACATTCTCAAAAGCTTACAGTAATTCTACAGCGTCTGGCCACTGACATTTGTTCTGTTCTATTTTTGTGCAATCGTTCATTATTCTTCTCGGTAAACAGCCTATGGGTATTGTTTAAATGCAATGTTGTATTGAGTTATTGTCATGAATTCATGAAGTGCACGAAACAAAAGGACACAAAAAGGACCTGACCCACAAGCAATCAAGCATGCACTAATCGGTCTAACAGCAATATTCCTTTTAAATACTTCATGAGCCTTTCATGGAATAAACAATGTTTCCCAAAGCTACAAGCACAGGGGCCACTGATTGCTTTGGATTGAAGTTATACGCCCATTCTCCCCAGCTTAAAACCTCATGTAAATCTCGTTTTTATAATTAGCACCATATTGTGGCGAACGTAGCAGAGGCTATGGCACATGGCCTTCTGGGAGGCTGCAGTGATGGGTTTTTTTCTGCCCGTGGCTCAGATGTAAGAGAGTCAGACAGATAGCATAAAGACAGATCTGACAGAGAGTATAGCAAGGAAAATGGTACCAGACATAAAATCCAGATAAGCAGGACACTTGGGAAGGAAAACTGAGTTTTGTCCAACCCTGAGTCGAGGTTTTTCTTTTTCTGCCCAGCTGGGTCACAGTAAGACATTTTATTCTAAGCGATTAAAAAAGAACCCTGCCGATGGTTCAGTGGAGCAGACAGCACCTGTCCGCGGGCAAAACCATTTGCTTAAGCCAGGCAACTATGTCATAGTTGCATCCACAGTAATATCATAATGCTTACTTATTTATATCACAATGAACAATACCACATGGTGACCCAAACAGTATTTATCTTTTTATTCCCAACAGAAGATGTTTTGCGTCGCTGCATCACATATAGCAAGTCACATATTTTAAAATGCTGGGTCTGGAGAGATAGGAGAGTAAGACATTGTTTTAATTAACTCTGTTATATTTTGTCGGGGGAAAATTGCTCTAGTGAAAAGCCTTCTCCAGGTGAACTTTAATCCAGACTGTCAAGCAGGGCTTGTCCTGCCAAGTTTTCCGAATGAATGTAAAGCGCCCAAAATACCGAAGTTAAGTCATGCATTTGTTAAAGGAGCAGACAGTTCACTTTAGGCTGCTGGCATAATGACAAAGTACAAGAGGCAATACGTTCACAAATCATACAACTGTGCAGCAGCATGAGATACTGTAAATCCAGAATGGAAGATGCTGCTGCCATTAAATAATATCCACTCAAATGTACCGCTTTCCATTAGATTCTTCCAATGTATAGTTAAGATTTGTATCTGTACCCTTTTCTCCAGAAATGTGGCGCAATGCAATGTGTTTAATGCATGTCTATAGAACAGCGGAATTTCTCTGGGTCAGCTGACGGTCAGTGTGACTCTACAGCCTGCAATAACCACAAATGGTAACTAAGGTAACCAGCTTTTGAGGTCAAAATTCATCACAAAGGAGGCGTCTCTTACAGAAAAGGAGACTGAAAATAACGTCCGTTTAAGAACATTTTTTTGGGGTGAAATTCTTTCATTTATTTTAAATATGCAAGCAAATTTTGAGCGTACTTTGCCCATACACATACCTGTTGACACATTCCAAAAAATGTACTTTTAGATACAAAGCCACAGGGGCTAACATAGCAAAAGTAAGAGATTATAAGGTATGTAGAAAATGGTAAGCCTGAAAGAGAAAATCTGAAACTGACAATGACACTTCGTAAAAGATGACTGTTCATTATCGGGGCTTGATTTAAGGTTTTTGTGAAAACATCTCACTGCTTTTAAAGCCATAATACACCCTTGATAAACCATATCCAAAGTCCCTAAACACCAAGGGTATTCACATCAGTGAACTTTCTTATCTAAATTGAATTTCCTCTTAAGAATCCTAAAAGAGGAGTTATACTGGTGGAGTGGAGTTAGACTGATCCAAATCAACACCGACAATAGGGGGAAAAATATATATCTAAACAAAAAAACCTATAAATGAGCCTAACCTTGAAAAAAGGTTTGGCTCAAAATGCATCTGGGTTTCACAATAATAGAAACCCCTGTCAAAATGCATAATTTATAAGTAACATATTTAAATGTAAAGTGCTTTTCATTTTGCCAAAATATATTAAATTCCATTATGCCTTGCTACCCTGTTTACATTCTCAGATAACATCACATATAATTTGCATAAGCTCTTGATTTGCCATTGGCTGTAGTGATCTGAGTTTAACGCTGGAAGCCCCAGAGAGGCGCTTGGGTCTGTGTAATCTGTAGTCGGCGGGTCTGAACATGAGGCAGTATACTCCAGGCGACCTGTAGGTCTTGTCACACTCAATAGAGCCAGCGTTTTTCAGCACATGTTTGCCTCCTAGACTGTGTTTTCAGCACATGTTGCCAGATCTAGGATAGAACTCCCTGCTTTCTTAAGGGGAAGCTGAATTAGGAGTGGAACCGCTCACGATTCAAACAGGACTGCAGGTACCTAAAACCGCTGTTAAAATAAACGACCAAACCGAAAATCAGTTTTTGTCATTGCTACAAAGGCTAACCACAATATTAACTTCAAGATCGGCAATACGCTTTCAAACAAAGAGTAGAGAATGTAGGTGGAACGCGGGAAATTGGGATGAATAAGTGCTCCACAGGAATCTAATGAGGACAGGTCAAAGCCATAGCTCAGACCGTACCCATAAAAAGGCCTAACAAACAGAAGAAGCGGTAAAACACATTGTTAAATTCCAGGACCAAATTCACCAGGGCTGAGACGAAACCAAAACTAAGTCGGCCAGATAATCGCTTCTAACAAATTGCGTTTAATAGCGTTTCCTTTTATTTGCAACGATCTTATTCCTTATACTCAAAAAATAAAGCGATACTAAATACAATAAGGTGAAGTCCGACTAGCGGGCTGCCAAAGTTTTGATTTGGTCCAATCCCTAGCCATTCCGTGCTCCAAATGGTAGCTTAAAAAGTATAGTTACTGTGGTATTCAAGCGATTAAGAACTTTTGTTTAATTAATGTAATGGCAAGAATGTGTCAGACAAGGCTACATATTATTTACAATGTGTGTTCATAGTAACCAAAAACTGCATACACTTATTTTAAGTGGCAGTTCTTCTGTTTGTTTTATTTAAAAGGTTGTTTTCATCGTTTAAGAGCCAAGATGATGATAGAAGACATGGATGTTTGCTCCGGGGAAGCTCAGCCAACGGCATTTAAGGTCACTACAGAGTTACCCTAACATCACTTGGTTTTAAAGCACTTGTCTTTTACACTATTTTAATCCCTGCAAATGAGGTCAACCACAAAAGCTGTTGCTGTTTCACAAGCATTATTCTTCTCATAATTCCCAATAATTATCAAACGTAAAATTTTTAAATAATTTTAATTTCACAACTGAATTGTTAGTTCAATTCCAAATAAAATAATCTACAAAAACAAGAACTGAAAACTTGAGCACAGAATTCATATTCTTATCCCTACAATTGCCTCTTTGACTGCACAGAGAACAGTGAGTTTTCCTCTAGCAAGCCCGCTTAACGCGCCATCAAGTGTGTGGGAGAAAACTCAAAGAACACCTTGTTCTGCAGCACATTCATTCATCATAATTATTTTTATTTTCAGACCATTTTACTTTTACTTACATCACTTTTTCTCCCTCTCATTGCTATTACTTGGTAATACATAGATTGAATGTACTGACCTGCATAGATACACGGTTTATAGCTACATTAGACGGAATTGATCAAAACCCTGGTCGCTTTCAGTGAGATGTTAGTGACACCATCCCTGTTGAGGAAAACCAGAATTTTGGACTTTTTCCCATAAGAAAACATTAATGTCATTGTGCTTCTGATTAGCTATGTTTATTCTTCAATACAGAACATTGGGTGACACAAATTTTGGTCCAGTTCACTATCACTCTGCGATTTCTTTTTTACGCAGAAACTTCTTCCAGGAATGGACCTCCCAACGGTAATAGAGGCCTTGCTGTACAGTTCAAAAGTCTTCTTGACTGATCAAATCGATTCAACAGCTGTCTGTACCAGGCAAAGTATCTTTCTCAGAACAGTTTTTCACAGTACTGTCAGCCAGGGGCTGGATAAGTAGTGCTGTACGACACTAAACTGTAAAACCGTAAACTCTTCCCTAATTAACTGCTGACACTATGGTGAAACCACATCAGCAGAAGCCACTTTTTAGTATATACAGGTTCCTTTTTATGGCCGCAGCTCAGTGCAATTCAATTCTGAAACCAACCTGTTCCAAAAGAGTACTTCAAAAGAGTGTGCGCAAAGCTGTTATTTAAAGGTGTGTTTTCTGGTCATTGTGACCAGAGCAATAAAATAAATAGGGGTTAAAGCCTTGTTGGCTTGCCTCCCGAGTGCCTCAGCTGGTAAAGGCACACAGCCGAGTGCAAACTAAGCCCTGTGAGCTGGATTTTTCTGGTTTGAGCCCAGCTTGTGTAATTTGCCGATTGGGACCGGGAGAACACAGCCGCGATGCACCGCGAGGGCTGTCTGGGCTTTGGTGGGTGGAAACGTGCTGGGCATTTCTGGCCTTGTAACAAACCAGCGTCTCCTGTCAGCTGCTCGATGCCTGCACAACCCTTAATCTGTTACATTCCCCTAAAGTAAAAAAGTGAAGGGAAGCAGCCTTCTTTCTTTTTCATTCTTTTTAATACATGACGGAAAGTACTTCAATTACATGGTTGTGTTACCTTAAGATTGTAGTTGTTTAAGTGAACAGCTTAAGTGAATAACAACTGGCATTTTAGGTCACCTTGACAGAAGGGAGTCCCAGCTGCCTGTCTTGAGCTGGGGGGGGCCAGGGACACATGTGATAATGAAGACAGATCCAGGCCACAAAGCAGGCTGAGAGGATGCCTTTTTTTAGAAAAGGCAAAGGGAAATGGAGCAGGTAACCCAGCCATCCCAATCTGGCAAGCTTTGGCTTCCTAAAACTTTAGTAAGAATCTTGTCAGTTAGTTAGGCTACCGTTCGCGCCCGAAAGGATCGTTCCTAAACATCATCAGCGACAGGTAATTTAATGTGCAAATAGTCGTGCAGGAACCAATTCATGTTCAGTGGTAATGCATTCCACATAAAAAATAAACAACTGCGGTATTTGATAAGGATCTCAGAAGAGCCACTGCATGCTAATGACTCAAACACGTCCAACCCTGTCGCTTAATCTCCAGCACACCTGGCTCTCCGTAATCACAATCTACAACTTATATTTTTTAAGCCTAGGACCCAGCTTTGTGAATCTACTACACTAATACAGAATAATATAAATTGCGGCAACAAACCTTTACATTGGACCATACGACTAAGCAGAACAAATCAGTATAAAGGTTACCAAAGGCTTAACTATGGCAGTTACAAATGACCAAACAAATAATTGCATGACAGTGTACATTTTAGGAAGTAGTGTTGTTAAATACAAGTTGCGGTTTGCTTACCATGCCCTGAGATTTAAAAAAAAACTACAAAATCAGACACTGTTAGCAAGTTGTCAAGCAAAGCCACACAGAAACAAGACCACAATCCAGAAAGAAGACAGTGAATTAGCACGTTTGTCAGACGGTTACAAATCTTTCACCAAACACATTTTTCCAAAAAGACATGTCCCAAACATACTTTTCCCTCAAGAACCAGCAACGGCTCAATTTTAATTAACACACACGCCTATCCAGAGCAATCTTTATGCCAGACAGTTTTCACATTTATACAGCTAATATATTTACTGAAACTATCCAAGCACCTTGCATTAAACAGCAGTAACCGGATGTTAACTGGTCACTAACCACTAATTGCTGAATAGCCAACTACACCACCAGATAGCTCTTTTTTTAAGGGTAGAAAATGAGTCTGTTAGCTGCAGGAAGGAAGTCTGTGCCTTTGACTCACCGCTTGCTAATTACTTATTTTTTCTGGCGACCGACCTCTAGGAGCGGGAGGAAGCTTTGCTTTCTCGTTCACTGTTGTCCCACTGTACCTCATGAGCCAGCAACTACTCATATGCCAGATAACCTTGCAGAATTTCTTTCAATAAGATACAGATGATTTTACTGGCAGACACACAGGAAGCAATTTCTTGCACCCTCTGAAGATTTGAGATAATTGTTAAACAAACGACACCGGGTGACCAATACCAACGAGATAAAGATGGTTTGCACCAGTCCAGTCAGTTAATGTGGTTGAAAGAGAAGAATTTCTTGTTGTGATTCCTACTAAGTTTTCAAATAATATAGTAACAGCACACAACGCAATGTGATACACGCTGGAAGAAAAAAATGCCAACGCCTGTCCCAACATCCTGCCAGTCAGCGGATGGTAGTGTTAACAGAGTACCCTGGGGACCTACCAATGTCACATTGTCTTCAGCATGGCTACAGGGAAAACTATGGAAATCTCAAAAAGCTGATAATAGCAGTTAAATCAGCCCTTTAAACCAAGAGACTCATCTACACCCACACTCTTTCTTTTCAGTCACACTTTTCACATTCTCATTTCACACTTTTCACATCTACTTCTGCTTTTTAGCCAGGCATTTTAATGTGGCTTTATCAGACTGTACTGAATGAGCATAGTGTTTCCTCGTAGGACACTAGGTGGGCATTGGGTGTTCAAACACACAGTACAATTTAGCATTAGAGGTAAAAAAAATTTAAAATCATAGAACTTTATTTTTTTACAAAGAATTGCATGGTGGACAGATTATGATTCAATAGATTTTTTAGCCCAACCAGTAATTAAAAGCTACAGAGATGGTACTGTCTTTCAAATAATATGAAATGTCCAAGGCTTTTTACCCTGAATGGTCCAAACCCAGTCAACTAAACCACCAGGTTCTGCATGATAGTGACTAAAACTGATTCGCACTGACATTAAATTGCCTCACAGAAGTCAGTACAATAAGGGCAGGATTTCAGGGATTATAAATGAGTAATGTATAAAATGCTTAACGTTATTATGCATATGCCATTATTGCTACCTATGGAAAATCACTCAGTTATTTATTTTATACTTCAAATACGTGTTTTCCAGTGCTAGGTCAGGAGTTTCTGTGGAGTCAGGAAGGTGCTGCGACAATTAGGCATGGAGAGTTTATTACGAGTGCGTCTGCAAGCGAGCACCTGGAGATAACCACACATCACAGGACTGGGATGTAGCCATCATAACCATTTAACCCCCTTATATACCGCCTCAGACAGTCTCACCTTACACATTAAATCGCTTCAGCTGCGCGTGCACGGCGACGATTGACCATAACCTAAACAGTCTTGCGCCCAAGAATGTACTGAGATGCTTTGAGGCCTCAAGGCATCAATGCAGCAAACACAAAGACGCGAACCCTAACCCTAACCCTAACCCTTACCCTTACCCTAACCCTAACCCTTACCCTTACCCTAACCCTAACCCTAACCCTTACCCAAACCCTAACCCTAACCCACCACACAATGCCACCTCTGCAGCACCACTCAGGACCTTCTGGTTCCTTGGCTCGGATCTTCACTTATCGTCTCGATAATGTACTTTGTGCATTTAGACATTCGTTTGATAATAGCTCGTGAACTTTCAAAACTCACGATCTTCCATTTGATCTGGTTTTACATGGAATTTCTGACTACTCTGCTGGATGCATCCGCATACAGTCTCTTCCGAAGTTTAAATAAAGTACTTCCTGTGCAAGAATCTGTAACATCAAACTTTTCCGAGTCACAGCTAACATACTTGTTTAAAGCAATGTCAGTTTATTCTGATTGAGAGAGGAAATATTGTATTGTTCTTGTGAATTGTATCGTGATATGGAAACAAAGTGAAAAGCACTTTATAAAAATTAATTGATTGACTGATTGATACGAGTCGGACCATACAACGAGAGCTCAGGAATACAGAAAATCAATATCATGAGCAGCTCTGTAAAGTAAAGTCAGTAAAGGTGCTTGCCCAAGTGCAGTCTGAGCCCTGTAAGCCAGAGTTTGCTGGTTTGAATCCAGCTCATATCATTAGCCAATTGTTACACAGCGGGAGCACAGCAGTGGCGCACTATTGGCAGAGCACCGCCCGGGCTGGCGTGGGTTAAAACGGCAGGGCTTCTCTGGCCTCGCTGCTAATGAGTGTTTCCTGGTCACCTGCAGGCTGGCAGTGCTGTTGAAAGTGTCTCCCCTCCAATAGGCTGAACCTCTAGTGTGAAACTGTATAGCCTGCAGTGTGGAAAACCGACAGGTGGCTTGAAGGTGACCAGGATCAGAGGAGTCTCAACCATGCCCTACGTGGTGGTGGCTGTAGAGTTGTAAAGCTGAGATGCATAAGCACTGGAACTGTTGATTCCAAATGGGGGAGGAAAAATAACTGGGAATTTAAAATGAGAAAAGAAATGCATGCAATTCTTATTGGTAATGCATCATTATAGTGGGCAGGAAACAGGTATCGCTAGAATTTTAAACTTATCCGCATATATGTATATCTGGTTTGTATATCTGGTATACAAGCCAGGTATTTTTTCTGCCAGTGGTTCTATGGCCAGGACAAATAAAGTCAACAGCGACTAGAGACAGTCCAGACGTTTCCCTCTTTGCAATTTAAATATCAGTAGATATAGTCCAATTGGTAAGAATTTCACTTAATTTGTAAGTTGTAGCCCAGTCTTTGCAAAGGTTGCAATGAGGTACCTTCGTTCTACCTGATTAAAAGATGTTGGAAATAACCATTTTTTCAGGAAATAATTACGCTTTTCAAATTGGTTTCATGTTCATTTTTGTGACATGTTTGGTTTGCTCACAGAAAGAATCTGATCCTGAAAAGGTCCACCCAAAACCATTGGCATAAGAGCATAACGGGGGTTGAAATGTTAGAAATGTTCCTACAATGACTGATTTCTTAACTGGTAATTGACTGTTTGATTGACTGACATCTGTTTCTTAGTGGAGCTCTGTTATTCGTGTTAACGAGGACATATTTATTGATATCAATATCAAAATAAGAAGAAAAGTTTATTAAGTCATTAATAAAGGCTGCCATGGTGATTAAAGTGCTTTGAAGCGTACCCGATCCGGAGGCATCTGGAGACCGGGGTACCAGGGGAGGATTTAGGCGATTTATTTGGCATTTTCCAACACTGAATTAAACTCTGAGGGAAAACTCACTAAAAGGTCATGTGGAAAAGAAATAACCCGCTTTGGGAGAAACTGAAATTAAAAACGCTTTTCACCAAATCATTTAAATATCAATCTGTCACACTTTAAACAACAAAACCCCCAACCGCCACTCAGCCACAATCTACAGACTTTTCCATCTAACCTCACACGCTGCTATTGGCCTGCTGCCCCACACGGGCGTTTTCCCAGATCTTTTGCTTACATGCTTACATCACTCACTAGATGCAAACTGTGGATACTATAAAAGTAGAGAAGTGCCTACCAACTCTGACCTTAACAGTGGAAACGACAAGCTCACTGTATTACATTTAAATAGGCTAACATTTAAACTATTCATTTGCCAAACAAGTTTTTATCTAATGACAGTGCATGACGAAATTAGCCGTTTTATCTGGCATTGCAGATGATCTGATGTGTTCAAAAGATAAACTGAAAGTGCATTTTTAAATTTACATGAATGTAAATTATTTGTGATACATGACATATTTGTGATGGGAAAAGGGAAACCCTTTGCTGACTGGTGTATAAAATCGATCACACAGCCATGCAATCTCCATGGACAAACACTGGCAGTAGAAGGGCTCACACTGAAGAGCTCAGTAACTTTCAACGTGACACCGTCATAGGATGCCACCCTTCCAACTAAATTATGCCCTGCTAGAGCTGCCCTTGTCAACTGTAAGAAGTTACAGTGAAACGTCAAGGAGCAACAACAGCTCAACAGCGAAGTGGTAGACCACACAACGTCAGAACAAGAACTTTTCGTCAGGAGCTTTATGGAGTGGGTTTCCCAGGCCAAGCAGCCACAAGCAAGCCTATGATTTCCATGCACAATGCCAGGAGTGGTGTAAACCTCAACGCCATTGGAGCAGGGAAACGCATTCTCTGGAGTGATGAATCACGCTTCACCATCTGGCAGTCCGACAGACGAATATGGGTTTGGCGGTTGCCAGGAGAACTCCGCCTGCCAGAATGCCTTTTTGTGCCTCTAAAGTTTGATGGAGGAGAAATAATGGTTTAGAGCTGTTTTTCATGGTGCCGGCTAGGCCCCTTAGTTCCAGGGAAGGGAAATATTAACACTACAGAACACAATGACATTCTGTGATGGTTCTGTGCTTTCCAACTTTTGTGCTTCCTCTGTCAGTATGACAATGCTCCCGTGCACAAAGCCAGGTCCATTCAGAAAGTGTTTTTCGAGATGGGTGCGGAAGAACTTGACTGGCCTGCTCAGAGCCCTGACTTTATCGTAACACCTTAGGGATGAATTGGAACGCTGACTAACGCGAGCCAAGCCAAATTGCTAATTATCTGTGCCCGACCTCACTAGTACCCGTCCCATGTTCCAACATCTAGTGTGAAGAAGAGTGGAGGCTATTTTAGCAGCAAAAGGGGCACCAACGGGTGTATATTAAAATCACCAGTAAAGTTCAGGTTGTTATTTCTCTTCCGATCACGGCAGATTGTCAGGAAATGCGAAAGAGCTCCATTTATGTCTTTCAGTTTAAGGAGCAATTTACCTGTCTTATCTTAAAATTTGCCAATTTGTAATTCTGCACATAACGGGTCAATGGAATAATGAAACATTAAGTGCATTTTGTTGCATTGTCCGTTTAGTATACTGTACACCGCATCTTTGAAATTACCCCTGTGCGCTGGGACATTACATTTAGCTTTCTATTGGATTTTTCCCCCTAAGAAAAAAAAAAATATATAAAAACTATGTTTAAGATTACTACTGATTATATTGTAAATTGGCAACAAAACTACAAAGCCCAGAGTATAATAGGGTGTTTGAGTGTTTATCTGTCTGTCTCCTGCCCTGGGAACTGAGCCCCATCCTTGGGTGTACATTGCCTCACTCTCTGACTATGTTGGGCTCTGGTGCACCGTAACCCTGAACTAGATAAGTGGTTACAGGAAGAAAAAAAATAGAAAACACAAAAAAACGACTGTCTGGCATTTATTTTGGGAGGAGTGAGACTGGTGTTACCCAGAAGGGAGAATAATCTGTCTTGGGTTCACGGTCATCAAGAGAACAAACTAAAACCGATAAATCAGGATCTCATTTTTTTGCTTTTTTTCTCTCTCTCTCTCTCTCTCTCTCTCTCTCTCTCTCTCTCTCTCTCTCTCTGGCCAGCCGTAGGGAGCCTTCTGGGAAAAGTGACATTTATAACTGACTTTTGTGATATTTACAAAGAGCATGTCAGATAGAAGCCCAATTAGCCCACTTCCGGCCTTGCAGCAGTTATTGGTGAAAATTGTCTAATCCTGACCACACCTGACTGCCATGATGAACCAATTATTTGAACCAATTATGTGATCAATGGACAGTTCACTGATGGTGTCACTGATGCTGTGAATGCATGAGGAATTTATGAGGTAACTTCACAAGTAAACACTACCTTGTATATAAATAGATGGTAACACAAAGTATTATTATTTAGTGTCCCTTGTATCTATATTCAGGGGTAGGTCCACATATAATTTATAGAGGTACAGCAAATGGCTTCGTATGTCTGATTCCATTAACCCTAACTTCTGTGACTAAGGCTGGGAACAAATCAAAAGTCTGACAAGCTGCTATTCACATTTGATAAAATTGTATTTAGTAGTGTTTTGCATTTTAAAAGACAGTGTTGAAAATTTGCATAAGGGAGGATTAAAAACCTTTTTTTAATGACTTTTGCACAAAATTGGCAGTTTCAATATGACCGTTTTTAGTTATTTTTATTTATATTCCTATTGAATTCCACGGTTAATGCATGAGGTTTTACAATAATTTTCTAACCTCATGTAAAGCAGGGCCGTAATTATAATATATATTGGGGGGGACATATCATAAAATATGCTCAAAATGTCCCCCCAATATATTGATTAAGAAGATATATTTAAAAATATAAATAAAATAAAAATGTGCAAAATTTGGCAGATTTGGTCCCTCCCAATGTTGACTCCATGGCTACGCCTCTGGTGTAAAGTCATTTTAAGTGTTCAGTAGCAATTGCTGCGCCTGTTCTAATCACGATCCTCAGCACATTCACCTTTTGTGCTGACTCCATAGATGTATACATTTACTCTTAATTAACACCAGCAGAACGCGTTCACATGGGCTTACTAAGTTGTCCCGGGCGGCCGCGGCAACGTCGCTCCAATGTGCTAAGAGCAACATAAACACCGGTCTAGTGTAATGGCGTTCCATTGAAACAAACTCCATTCGATACCTGTCCCACTCATGCAACTTGGTCTAAAAAAAGATGTGCACCCTCAGCAGAAGGCAGTCTCCTCCTATACGCCATACCCAAAAGTGAATGAAAACCCTAGGGACTTGGCCTAGTTTCCGCACAAGGGCTATTCATGTTGGTAAAGGCATAATGAGATGTACGAGACAGCTCTCCCGATTCGAAGATCTCCAGACAAAGCTAGTAATAGATAGATAGAAAGATAGTAATGTCTACTGTTGGTTCTGACAAGATGCTAAAATGGGAATACCAAATGACTAATGTTAAAACATGCTTGGGCTGTTGACAGAGAATATTAACATAACTCTGCGCTGCTGTAGCACATAACTGTCATTACTTAGAATTAATGATATTTTGACTAATTCAATTTAGGTTCAGCTATCGAAATAAAAAATAAAAAACCTCTGCCATAAACCAGTTCCTTTTCCCCACCTGCTGTTTTTGTTGTTGTGCTGGTACGTTCCCGTGAGCATAACCTAAATATTGTATTTCTATTTCTTTTTTTCTACAAAAAGTTGCGTTTCAAACTGATTTTTGAGGTTTCTATACCCAAAACATGTGCTTAGATGAGGGGCAAGAAATATAAGCAGAGGCTACCACCATTAATTAAGCTTATTAGATCCCAACATGCATGAAAATGCAGGATATGCCTGGGTGATCATCATGGCGAGGCTTGGTGACCACTGAAGGGCGTTTGGCCCGAACGTCAGTGGCCAAGTCAGCTCAACCTTCTGATACGTGTGTCTAAGGTGATGTCAGCATGGACCTGAAAAAGGCATCCCCAGCAAAGGACAGCAGTGTGTGGAAACTATTTGGGAGTCGAGCGAATCTATCGAAAGAGAGCAATGTCACATTTCTCCTGCAGAAATCCAGACACTGGTGGAATACACACTCAACAGCACGTGTTGGCTTAAACACAGCATCACGCTACGTTATATTGGCGTTACCAGTTCTTTAAATTGATTTATGGATGCAGCAGTCTTCATTATTCAGAGGTCCCAGAGGTTATTCAGGAAACCACAAATTCACTCAACTAAACAGCCCTCCTTGAGAAGCCTTCCCCGTACTTCTTTTTAAAAATAAGTGAAAAAACGATTAAAATATATTACGACTGCAGAGCACTGATTTAGTAAAATCAGAGGATAGCAAAAACGCACAAGATCGCTGGCACAGTAAAAGCTGTAATTAATTGTACTCAGCATGTAATACTTTAATCTTGCATCAACTATCAAGAGCCTATCGCCTTACCCACAGCTAAGTCTTCCATTATTCCATTCACAAAGTAATATTCCAGAAGCCCAGTTTTAAATCAATGTGTCTACACACCAGCCCTTCATAGTAACTTTCGGCCATTTCCACTACGAGTGCATTAAGTGCACTAATCCTCAATTCACAAGCAGTCAACCACAGACCTGTTCCGGAAATATAAGGAGAAAATGTAGCTTTGACTGCATTGAATAGTGATATAGGTTGACCTGACAGTCTACTATATGTTTCACGATCATAATAATAACAAGCCTAAGAGCCACGAAAGAAATGGGACAGGCTTTGTCCAACCAGTAAGAGTATTACAAGGAATCCCAGTGTTTTCATAGGAAGAACAGACAAAACTCCAATAAATTAGAACCAGTATATTTAACAAGCGATTAAAAGCAGCCATATAATGCGGTATAGTAATTATACGTCTGTACTAGATACTATTCCAGAAACTAGTTGGTACAAACAAGTTATGAACCCAAATGAATGTCTCTCAGTTTGTAGTTCTGTATTCACTAATAATAATAACAACAACAGCAATAATAATACTAACAACAATCATAATAGTAAAAATAAAACTACAATAACAACAAATAATATATTTAAAGACTGGATGCCAAACAAACAGCAATAAAAATCCAAAAAACAGAAACAGCAACGGAATAAAAGCATCAATATTCTAACATCAAAAGAGAAAATACGATATAAGCTAACAGAATGTATCACTTCTGCATCAAACAACACATTCTACTTGATCTACAATTCCCTGTCAACCAAAAATATGTCAGTAAAACAACCAGACACCTATTCATCTATAAACATAAACAGCGACTAGATATGCATTGATTGTTGTTGGTCAACACAAATTACACATAAACCTAGCATCGCACAGATATTTTACCCTGTACACAGTTCAAATATAGAGTCGGCATCTTAAGCTGCATTTGTCCGGTTTTCTCTGTTAGTAATCTAAGAACAATGCTGATTTAATTTATTTTTATTTTTTATAGCTATCATATTTTTTATAAAATAAATCAACACATTAAAATCAATCAACACACTAAATTTTGGGCATAAACTGAACCACTCTTGAATAGCAAGGACTATTGTGAACTACGTTCAGTTGAAGACGGGCTGGGCTGAATGGGTAAACCATTCTTCTTGAGCCTGGGATATAATAGAGCGGCATGCCGGATCACTGGCTAGCATTGGAGCCTCAGGGTGCAGGGTTCAAATCCGGCTTGGGTCGGAGCCTGCGCGGAGTTCTCTTTCTCCTTTTGTGTGTGGGTTTCCTCTACTTTTCTCCCACTGTCCAAAGAGTTGTGAATCTGGCATACGGGCGCCTGCAGAATTGGCCTTGAGTGAGTGCTTGTCTGTGAGTCCCCAGCCCTGTAACGGACTGGCGTCAAATCTTGGGTGTTCCCTGTCTCACTGCCCCTATGCCTGCTGGGAAAGCAACTGATTCCCTAGGAAAAAGAGTTGGATAACTAGGTTTCAGAAAATGGATGGAAGGCATATGATAATCATTAAAATACCAGGCCCCGGAAAGCAAACTTTCCTAATGCAATATATTGCATGTATTACTTCAGGTCTTAAATCCTAGGAGATACTGCTAAATTAAAGGAGAAGGGGTAACCTTATCCCAGTATCATGGGGGTATCATGATACTGTCGACATGAACATAGCTAATTCCCCAATATAAGAACCTGTTCAAATTCAAGTAGTCAGTTACATTGTATCTATAAATCACAGAAGTTGTTGCACACATAAAACCGCCAAGTTAACTGAAGTTGTCTCATGAGGCAGCGTGGGTAAACACTGAAGTATTTTCTGAAGGTGTCAAAAGATAATGAAACAATCAAAAGGGTCTTCAGTTGATAGTTTATTCTACCACCCTAGAAGCAAAGGAATTAAACATGTCAGGGGACTCATTATAGTATAGTGTAGACATAAAAGGCATCAGGGTATCGAGGGCCAGTCATAAACATAAATGAAACTCTAAATAAACTGGCTTGAAAAGCTTTGCTACAATGCAAAACCAGCTCCATAGTTATAATTTCAGTGCCTACATTGTAGCAAGCCAACAATTTAACAGTACCAACAATGACATCAAATTGTACTGACCAGCGATGAAATTAGGCCATATTGTTTGAACATCGCAGCTATATATAATCATAGCTATTTCAACTCATTGTTTTGTCTAGTTTTACACCAAAAGCGAGATAACAGCACAATTGTATAACAGAGGTAAAATATCACCCATCTTGAAACAGAACCTTTGCAGAAACTCAGAAAGTTAGGAGATTTCAATAACTGCATGTCAGGTAAAAAAATAAATAAATAAAAGGATGAAATAAGCTAAGGAAGGAATGGGATTAATTTGTCTTCATGCTGACAGACCCCATCAAGGGCTCCGACAGACTGCATCAAGCAAAAAAAAACCTGAAATTGCCTGCTAGTCGACCTAACAGAGATTAAAACTTCAACTGAAGACGCAAGCGGCAGACCCTTTGTTTACACATGATACAAGAGTAGCTGAAGGGTTTGGTGTCGCTGACTGGAATGAGAAGCAAACCGCGAAGCCGTCTTGTCCTGACCTATTCTGAGACACTGCAGTGTGGTTAAAGACACAAACGTCGGGAGGCGGCAGAACTATGCTGTTGTCCTCCCTGTCCTTCATTCCCCCTTCGGGTCCCTCACCGCGGGATGCACACCATTGCCGGCAGAGACGGTGATAAAACTGACACTGACAATAGGTCCCTTCTCGTGAGGACTCAAAGCTTTTATTTTTTATCAACTGGGTAAATGAGTGATCCAGTGAAAACATTAGGCAGGGCTCTTTGGCTTACAGCGCAATAACTTTTTTGAAACGTTGTAGGTCTTACCAGGTCAGCAGTGACCTCGGAACATTAAAAATGTATAAAGAAAACAACTGGTATTAACCCAACTCCCAAAGTCTCATTCGATAACTCGAAAAGGAGAGATAATGGAACCCCAAGGGAGTGAGGAACCTTCACTTTAATGTGACCACTAAATCTACGGAAGCCAAAGGGCTCTTCATAAAAGCTAATGTGCTTTTACAGAGACACAATAATACATGGTTCCAGGATAAACTCGCGGCTAAACCCTGCGCTATGTACGGTACTCAACCTTCACATATAGAAAACGAGGACGCTCGGGAGAAACGAGAGCTGTATGCATTTGCCTCAGCGTTTTCTTTGCACCAACACACCCAGCAGAATTTCTTCAGTTCCGCAAAGTCCAAAATTACGTCAACGTATTTTTTTTTTTTTAACCGTAAAAAGTAACGCCAATCGCGCGTCGCAGCGCATTAGGGTTCTTCATACCGCGAGAATGGTACTTTGAAATGGTTTCATTAAGGAAAACCTGAAAGTAACAAGATCAGACGGTAGAGTGCTTGCCCTTTCCTGTTGTTATTTCCCTCAGCGTTTCTTATTAATCCGTTTCCTGGTCCTACGTTAATCACGCACCACACTTAGACACTTGTCACTTAGACATCAGAATGAGAAGCTGCAACAAAGGTCCGCATACCGCCGTGGTACCCATCCCCGACAGCCTACATATGAACTAACGTGATTAGTTATGGCTGGCTAGCAACCTGGTCCACAGTGCTGGCTGACACGACTCTTTATAAATCTCAAACGTGGCACTACCTGCTTTAACAAAAGAAAAAGCACTTTGGTCATTTCACTGAGATTTTACCGTTTGATTTTAATTAGATACCTAAGATTCCGGCACTCAGCAATGAGCTCTCATTTCACGTTCAAAAGGTACATTCACAGGATGAATGGAATAAGAAAGCTTTTCTTCATGAGTTTTGAAAATTTTAAAAGGTGCATTCAGAATATATTTGTACGTGTGCGGTGGACTGGTATATAACAATACATATATATGAATTCTACTCCTGGTTACAATGAAACTAATCACTCATGGTGTCTTTAATACCAAAATACCCTCATGTTGTTCACAAAGCAATGAACCAGGAAATTGTGTCAGGCATGCAGCCATAGATTAAAACACACACACATTTTTCACTGCAGTACCAACTCGGGGGCTGTTAGAAAAAGCTTCAGCCATGGCTATTGTTTTCACCAACCTTCAAGAAGTAAAAAACATAGCTTACTCATTATTTCTGAAGCAAGTTCATTATAGTATTACTGCTGAGGGTAATGGATTGGGTATAGAAATTCATACTTATCACTCCTTGTTATCATATGAATAATGGATTTTTCCGAACTCTGTCAGTTACTATGGAATTTCAACATGCAGGAAACGTGCAAGAACTTATAATAACCTTGTTATTGGACTGTTTGCCATATATCATTCTGATAGATGTTTCCATGTTTCAATTGAAGCCTAGGAACGAAACTGATTCTGTGACAGAAGAGGGCATGTCATCCTTTCTTTTCCTCAATTATTCAGCCTTCTGGAACACATTCAGTCTAGTAAATTTTTCTAACCAACAAACTTTTGCAAAAGTTTAGCACTTTTCTACTGATAAAGTGCATACCGTTCCAACATATTCCCCATCTCGGTTAATGCAAAGTCTATTAATTGAAAGACATTTGTATGATGGGATACACAGTGCGTTTGTTGTCCGCTGTCTTTGATACGAATTGCAAATATCTTTTAGCAGCTGTCTGATCTGAAGCGACACGAATCAGTGTAGCAACCCTGGAAGACCATGACTGTCAGAAGAGGATCATTCAGCCATCTATATTTCACTGACTAAGGCTTGTAGGCTTTACACCTGTATCCAGCTGAAGCATCATCACTTTAAAAACCGACACTGATTTTAAAAAAGAAAAAAGAAATATTGGTGTCAATTCTTAAGAACTGTGATTCCTGTTACAAGCGGAATAATTGCTAAATTGTCTTTGATTAAAGACCTTAGATAGTGTTTTTGGATAATAACTTTGTCAGAACCCTCATTTTTTTTATTTTATTTTTTTTTTTTGTCAATGTGATTTTCCAATATCCTGTTTTCCAGGTTTGTGTTTCTCCGAGTCGTAAATTCAGACTCCTACAGGTGGATTATTTTTGATTGCATTGGGCAGAATTTCCCAATTTCAACTTGACTAAACCTAGGGTAAGGGTTTTGAGTTTTCAAGGTTTAAAATATTTCTGTACCCAAAATAAATAGCTACCTCATAATGCAGGACACTATGTTAATACTCAAAACAAGCGTAATGGCAAAACACACCAAAAAGAAAATATGAAAACGCTTGCATTCGATGGAACACCTCTCATTGTCCTGCTGTATTCTATAAAGATAATGATGAGTGCTTTTTTCATTACGTGTAGGTAAAGCATTATCAACAGCAGTAAATAAATAGGATAATTAGTTCTGCAACACCAACAATTTGTTGCAACACAAAACTATTTCCCTGCATTGACATCCAGCACTCACATTGCACAGTGACTATAAATGTTACCCTAGAAAGACTTTGAAACACTTTGTAGCACTTTGAGGTACTTGGTTAGAGGACAGAATGTATCAGGTCCTACATGACAGCTTCTCTGCACTCTCCCTAAGAGACTGGCAACAGTCCCAACGGTAGAAGGCCTGACTCCACTGTTGGACAGCAGCCATTAATCTCCTGACAGGATCAGGGCCCATTGTACAAACATCACAACCCTCACAGCGTCGTTCAGTTTTTTACACTGCCCTCAGACCTGATCCACTTCCAGCACGTATTTGCTGGGATTCTGCCACGTATAATCTTCTTACACCTATACACCAGGCTATCTCCCACTAGCATTCCCATGGCTGGCACCGGAGGATCACACACGTACAGCTAATAGACCTCCTGAGTTTCAAGCTCTATTCCCCTAACAACACAGCACGACCTGTAAGCAACACCTAGCCGGGTTATTATCATGAGCACGGTCCCCCGAAATAGAAATGCTAAGTATCACTAATGGGTTATTTCCCTAAGCACCCAGAAAAATCTGAGCAGATATGCCAGATCTCACAAGGGTGTGCTTGAAGTCATATTTCTGTGATCTCATAAAAGTATGGCAGCCATAACGCTTGTTATATTTCTTCTGTGGCTGCGAACAAAAAGACTGATGGTGCATATTTCTATTTCAGGGAACCAAAGTTATTATAATAACCTTACATTCCCTTTAAAATTCAAATATGATCCATCGCTAATGACTGAATGTACCACAGCTGTCGGACAGCAGCAGGGCTCTACACAGGCTCAGTGTTACATACACGCCTCTCGCCATTCACTGGGTGGTGGAGGGATCAGCTCCAGAAGCCACCCTCAACACTCACGTCCCAAAACCACGGTTCTGCGCATCCATGACATTCAGCCGGTAGAATCTGGTGAACGTGAGCTGCGCCCGCCTGAGTAGCTTTCTAGCCATACACTGGAACTCTCCCAGCAGATCGGGGCCAAGCCCACCCACAAACAAACCCAATAACCAGTCCATGGGGCTTTAGCTGCCTGAACAAGCAATATATTAGCAGTATGACCACACATCTGTATAATCCAATGCTTACTGAATGTTTGGGGGATGGCTAAACTAAAAATGGAGGTTAAGAGTGAAAAATTATTAAGTACCCATGCATATGGGTTGCTGGTCAAAATATTGAAATAATATTGAGACGGCAGATGGCTCAATCACTTTGAAATGAGGAGTATGACAAAGCAGCATAAATAGCAGCTGTCTACAACTAGTCAGGGACAGATGTCACACAAAATGCCATACAAAAACTATCCCTGCCGGATAATCCTCCTTGCAGGGTAACACCAACCCAAAGGTGTACGTTCACCTGCAAGGTTAGGGTTACTTTGTCTGTAGAGCACTTAGAAAAAGCTCAAACACTACAAATAGAGTAACAAAAATATTTGTATTTAATATTTAATATATATTTAATGTTTCCATTAACTCAAACTCAAAGTTAATTCAGTATTTTAACGTTACATCTACTGACATTTACCGCTAAACAAATGCAAAATACCGCTAGACATTTCCCAAACAAATGTTGAAATTGGTGGCTTCCAATATAGAAAAATCGTAAAAGGTCCTCGACTTTTTTTGTGGGTAACCCTAATGTTACTGTGAGAAACAGTTATCTGGTTCAACAGGTCAGCAGCTTATGCAGAATATTGCTTTTACAGCATGGTGTTGTAACAGGATCAATTAAAAATTTTAAATGTTGCCTCAGATTTAAACAGGTAAACTCGCACCAAAGCAGCACCAACGCATTGCCAACCACTAGATGAAACCGTATATAAACAGCTAGCACGATATTTCAGTCTCAGTCTCACCCTTTTCTGACATCTTCCCAGCAGGCTATGGATCCAGATATGCAAATTAAGGAATAGGGGGTAAATAAATCTTGTTTAGTTACAACACAGTATTCCATAAGCATCAACTATTTACTCAAAGACCACACTGTTTTCTTCAACTATAACAACTTTAAAATAGTTTGGTTTGAGTAAGAAGAAACCAAGCTTGCTATTAACACTCTTGAATCCATATTAGCCATTAGCCTCAAAAACTTTATGATTTACGTGATTATAAGTCAAAGTAAACTAAACACAGTCAGGCGTTGAAGTAAACAACAAATCACAATTTACAATCAAATCTAATTCATGATACTGTCACATGTTCCTCATCATTCATATTTTTCATTGAGATAAAAGTAAAATTTTGGTATTGTACAAATACTTTTATTGTGATAAATTCATAAAGTTAAACGCAAACCTATAAACCTATACCTATAATTTCAGTAGAAACTCGCATCGCTAGACATTCAAGGTGTGGCATCCTAAGCATAATTAACAAATAGAGATAAACATCATCTGTGTTAAACATATGCATCACAACAAGGGATGAGAAATTCTTAAAGATAATGGCCGGAACTGAAAGACGACAAGCATTGAACTGACAACAGAACTGGCAGAACGCTCAGGTGAAGTTCGTCCATCAACAGTACAGGTCAGTCGCAATCAGCACTGTGCAGCAGAAATAAAGCCCATGTTTAAAAAGAAAGGGAGAATAAAAGCATGAATACGACAGGAAAACTCCATTCGTTTTCATTAAGTCTGCATCTGAAAAGAAAAATGCACTTTTGCATACGCATGTATACTTTCAGATTAAATTCATTCAAAACTGATCCGACATTGAAAACAATACTGCGTATCGGAACAATAACCGTCAAAAAGCCACTGTATCACATTAACTTTCATATTACAAATTGATTATCTTTCAAAAATGTCCAGCAGTGCGGGAGAATGGTTTCAGCAGTGGTGGAATTACTGGTCAGTAGATGACCCCGTTGGGGGACAGCCCCGTTTGATTCACTTATTGTAACCCTGCCAAGAATAATAATTGGCAGAGTGTTTATTATATTTGTACAAAAACAAATAAACCACAAATCAACTAAGAAAAACTTGAAGTTCTACAATTACCCTCAAGCAATAAAAAATGTAATCTTTGCAATCTCTCCCCTTAAAAATATGCCCTCAATATTACGTTTGATTCCTCCAATTAGAATAATAAACAGTACAACTGTACAAAATATTTATGTTTCATTAATTTTCCTTCTCATTTTTCCATCAAACTAACAAGCTCTCTCTCTCAAAATGAAACAAAATACTAATTATGATTCATAATCCATATCAGAACAAATATCAGAACATGTTAAACATGTTTTTTTCACCATATGATATTTCTTAGCTCCAGCATAAAAATATAAAATGATATAAGCGCAATGCAAACATTTAATAAACACTAAAAAGGGTCAATGTGCCGAAATCCTAAAATCCTAAAATGTTCTTAAAATGGGAGGATTAAGGATATGAAAACAAGTGTACAAGTGTCCTGGAAAGTGAAAAAATTTGGCAACCCTCTAGTCGCGTTTTATGTAGCTGCATTTAATAGCGTGTTCTTTTCATGAGTAAAAGTAACACAATTTTATTCAGCGCTATTAATGACTTTTCAAAGTTTGATTAGGTCCCAGACAACCTGTCTGAACTGGTAGGCGTTCCAATTACGCACACATGCACTTACAAAATTTGACGATTTAAATCATTAATGAACATTCTGTGTTTCTTTTTATTCCAAAATTGCTCGCAGCATGACGCATTTTAATTGCTGGTTTTCATGACACGCTGGTTAGTTTATGAATTGCCATCCCTTTCCTGCAACTCTGGGAAGAAAGTCTCCTCTTCTTCTATGTCACGTTTGACTGGGACCTTTTCAGAGATGCATACTACATTGATAACCGGCAACTTACAAGCAAGCTCTGCTTTCATCAGGATCATCTACACCCAATAAAAACTTGTTTAATAACAAGGGTGGAAGTGATCTTTAATCTAGGAGTCACAAACGTTATTCATCAAATGGATGTAGTGTCAAGAATACGTTGGTGATTTTTTTCATGGCACATTACATTTTATCCTTAATGAGCCATTCTACTTCATTAGTGCAACGAAGACCGATTCTGAAGTGGTGCCACACCATCAACACAAGAGAAACAACTGGTTAAAATGATTATACTCTTGAAAAGAGTAGGGGAAACTGGGCTAAGTTGGACCACAGTGCATGTAGAGTAAATGACAAGCACTGCATGCTAAAACCCTACATGACTCGGGTTTATATTTGTTTTACAAACTGGTTAATGACAGTGTCTCAACTTATGTCTGTGGAAGAATATTCTGGAGGAAATGCTCTGTACTGTAGAAATATAACACGGTTTCCTGAAGTGTTTTATTGCCCCTTTACCTTTTGATAAGTCTCCCTGTTCCCGTGTCTTAAAAGACAACCCATCCCGGAGGTGAGGGTGGAGGCCAGACCCCTAAGCAAACGGCCTCTCTGGGTGCCAGGCTGTTTACCCCTCTTAATTGAGTTATTCCCTGCTATATGTGGTAGCACCTTGTCTATTGTTCTGTAAACATCCTGTAAAATCCATTTGTCCTGTATGTAAATTGTCGACCCACCCTGTTTGTCTTGATGTTGGCCTATAAGAGAGTTAATGTCTGCCTGTGTGCAACAGAGATGCTTCAGTAGACCTAGGTACTCTGACGTAACCATCTCTCCATTCCAGAATGTGTTGTATGTCTTGTATGTTTGTAATAAATCCAGACTCAATTTGAAGCTTTCCTCCTAAACAGATCTAAGAACTTTGCTTTCTTTAATATGTCCAATGTCTCAACTAATCCTGGTCTCCCCTACTGTTTTCAAAACTTTTTTTTAAAAGCGTAGGACGGATGCTTTTGACGGAGATCTGCAGATCTTAGCAGCCCATGTTTCTGTAAAGTTATGAAACACTTCACACTATACCAAAGTGATTTACCAGGATCTTAAACAACTAACTATGCGGTTTTAATCCAACAGGCATGACATATTTTGTTACTGTGTTGGACGTGAGCATCAAAAATGACATTTTTATTTCAACAGCCTGAGATAATACGCGTTCCTTTTATGTTAAACGTTGACCCCCTAGCTGGTTCTAAGCTTTTACATCAAGATCACGCAGCAATGCCAAAATTTAAAATGCATGTAATCGTGGTTCTGTCGATACCAAATACATATTTAAAAGCTTTTTACAAAAAAGGAGCAATCGACCTAGATACTTCTTTAGTGTGTCTAATGGTTGTGGGAAAGAAACCACGAAGAGGTTCATATGAACTCTTTATTACCAAGGAGGTCCCTAAAAATAATCGTTTTATTACTGAATGAGTGAACACTGAACATCTTGCCGAACACCACTAAATTGATTGCAGACAGTCCAATAATTCTGAAGAGTTAAGAGTTCACTTAACCATTAAAAAAGCGATTTGTCAACATGTTTAATCATTACGTACTGGACGTTGCTTTGAAATTTGACGAGCATTTAAAATAGAATACGGATTTCGATTAAATTTAGTTATAAAAACTTTCACAACACATAAAAAAAAGCCATGTCTCGGATATTTTGGTCATTATTATTACAATATACGTATCAAATCGATTTAGTTTCCAACAAAAACAATCGGACATTTTCTTTTAACGGAATTAGTGTACAGAAAAATAAATTTGAGGGGCAGGTGTGGCATGCGCTTCCGCCAATCTCGCCAGCATGTGAGGTTGTCAAGAGTCGTTTTGAGCATTATCGCAATGCAGAGGACACGCTCCTCTTCCCCATCTAAAACACTTAGTGTTATTTTTAAATGTATTTATTTATTCGTTTTTTTTTTTACAAATCTCTATATTCGCATTTTAGTTATGGGATATTACTCGTCAGTAAAAACAAACCGCATGTCATTAGTAGATATTGGCGTCAATGTATGTTCTACCTGAGAAGTGGAGAACCGTTCTAAGCATTCGACAGACATAGGTTAAGGTTACATCAGGACACAAAGCATGCTATAATAATATTAATAATATATGAACTATTTAAACTTATGTCAGATTAAAAAAAAATTTAAACAATAAAATAAACTGGTCCTTTACTTACGTTGAAGAGTTGAGTAATTTTCCATTTGTGACAATTGCGTAAAAAACAGTTGTAATTCCAGATCTGATCGTTGCAGGAATCTGGGTAGATGTGGGAACTCAAGGAGCACCAAGCCCGGATACGCTTAACCTTCCATTTGCGATAAACGCGAGAGTCTCTCCCAGAAGCTCTCCACAGGACACCCGCATGCTGACCAAAATTTACAAAGGGGAACGAAGGTGCACAAGAAATCCGCTATGACGCTTTATATGAAGATGATGCTTTTAGTGGCGAAACTAATCACGTCGAGGCTCCCCTTCAGTTATATCACTGCAAGTGATAAAACAAAATGTATACATTTCCTCAATTTATGTCAAACTAGATACTCTCAAAACATTTAAAACCGACGAAAATAAGAAAAAGGGGAACTAATCGTCATCAATACTGCCAAAAGAAGTAAGTCAAGTGTAGCGTCCGCCCCCAGAAAACATTGCAGAGACACGGTGGTCCACAACGTAAATAAATGGTTCTCTAACTGACTGAGATAAACCTTTCCCACGGATGCGACCACCTTCTTTCTCTTTTGCATCGGAATGGTAGTGTAAGGACTAGGGGGCGGGGGTGGGGCTGGGTGGGGGGTTGTTGGGAGTGACTGATGACGACAGAGAAGCAACACGGGATGAGTAAATGTTTATACAAGAGCGACAAAACACCCGTCAACATTAAACAGACGGAGCCTTCTCTTTCTTTTCTACTTAAAGTGTGTTGTTTTTTTACTTGATACTTCATTGTTAAAAAGGGACACCGTAGACTAGACTTATCTCTCATCCGAGAGAAACGTCGAAACCGCACGAGGGACTAGGTGCTACTGCTAGTGTTAAATTAATGAATGAACATTAATTGAATGAATGATCATTTTTACATTTTCTGCATTTCCAGTGTAGATCATATTGATTGTATACAGGGTATTGCCAAACATCTCACACACTACGTTATGTATCTATTTGCTCAGAAGATCCTTTTATCTACGACAACTTAGGCCTACATTATAACACCGTGAGCTTGCACTAATTTACCATGTCAAATATGACAATGATTACAATTAATTATTGTATGGGTGTATGACTTTCACGGAGAAAAACTTAGAAGTGGAATACTGTGTAGCTAAAAGCATGTGCGAAATGGGGCAGTGGTTAGACTGATCTGTGATGCCTGACGTTTTCATAATTTATCTGTGAGTCAGAAAATTAGGCGTTCAACTTCAGACATCCTAAGCTGGAAAAAATTTTTTTCCGGTCATACAGAAATATTACTCTCAGAAGCATGAGAAAATCATAATTGGTATTAAAATAGCATTAGATTCTTCATTCATTAAAATGTGATGTTTTGATGTTCCTTAAGAACTAGGACTGTGGAGGTGAGAAAAAAGAGTACACGTAATTTACTAAATTAAAACATTCAACAAACAGTCGATGGTGATGTGGACAGTGGACACCCTATACACTTTATACTTATTACATTTACTGATATTGTGGTATTGGCTATGTTTTCATAACGCTAAAAAGAAACCCACTTGTAGTGAAGAGCCTATAGCTAACCCCTGCCAAATATATAACAGGGTTCTCATCCACCATCTGTTTGCTGGCAGTCATGAATCCAAGCGCAGTTAGCAATTTATTTTAATTACTGTGGTGTACCAGGGGAATTCTCAGATACAGCGAGCATCAAATCCTGATCTAGTCATGACACATCTGTATTAATGCCGACAAGATGACACATCCGATAAGAAGCTCAGCTATATGAGTTTCAGTTGACACATCCGATAAGAAGCTCAGCTATATGAGTTTCAGTTGACACATC
>JAOYSI010012172.1:0-40025 GCA_025775065.1 Hiodon alosoides | reverse complement strand
TAGTAAAAACATTCGGACGATCTTTGCCTCTGATCTCTTGATCACATATAGTGCGTGTGGTTTATGCAGCGTTAAAACGTGCAGACTGCTATGCATAATTCAATGTTACATCATACATTGTTGTTGTGTAATTTCACAGTGAATAATCTGCGGACCAAATTCACTTCAAATATTTCTCTAAAACACACCGTCCACAAAAACAGAAGCGTTGATAGCTAAATTCGGTTTCATTCATAAATAAAGAAAGAAAGAAAGAAACGAATGAATGAATGAATGAATGAATTAATTAATTAATATAAAAAGCGTAGAAACTGCAGATATGATTAATAGCCTACAATGAATTTCCTGTGCTTAAGTTTACCATTCATTAAATGAACATACCTCTACTAAAGACTGAAGTAAAGGAGGAAATGCTGTTAGCTGGAACCGGAAATAACCTGAAAACAAATATTTTAAAATCGAAAACCAATAAATTAAAATGACAGAACGCAGAACTACGCGTCGGGGCAATATAGCGTCAGAATGGTATCATTACGGGTGAGACTTTCGAACAGACAAACGATAATATTTCGCAAGACTGAATGAGGGGAAAGGTGTCGCTACGAATGACCGAAGTTGCTCAAGTTTATCGGGTGCAATGCAAGTAGGCTAGACCTAGGAAGTTGTAATGTTAGTCTCAGCCGGCACAAGGCTGTCGTGTTGATCACGTTTGCTAGAAATTGATATTAAAACGTACTTTTGGGATTAATATAATGGATTCTTTGTGGATATTACTGCTGCTGCTGCTCCCACTCCTTCTATGGACAAGCAACACGTTTGTGTTTTATTTTAAAAAGTGTTTCTATGTCGCCTGGATGATGGTGCTGGCCTTGATAGCAATCCCAATATGTATTCTCAAAAGCAGAGGCAGGGACGTAGAAAATATGAGGTAAGTTCCTTGTTGCATGGCAATCTTCGCTAGCTAGCTGAAGTGTGAAATAGAACTTCACTTGTTTTATAATATTCAAATGAATTAATATAAACCGAGTGGCCATTTACAAAACATTACACAAAATACCTTGCTAACGGACCGTTTTATTTGTACAGAAGGGGTTTGACGTGTATTTATTCCTCGTTACAAACTGATTTAAAAAAATAAATCACTACACCCAGCCGTGATGTTCGAGGGGAAAAAAACGGCTATGCTAACATTACAGATGTGCATGTGTGATGATTGGTTTTTCATCTACGGTTGGCTCGATACTTTAATTTTTTGGATGGGTTAAGCCGGTTGTTTAGCTATTTGTTTGAATGTTATGTTGATTGTATGAATTATCGATTTGTCTGTATCAAGGGGACTAGCTGGCCAATAATACGAAAACATAGCATTGGAAGCTACGTATCTGGCATAATCATTTTAGAAACGTTTTATCTGTTATTTTCACTTCTACGGTAATTACGGTTATTAAAGCTAAACCCCGCAATATTGTATTTAGCTAAGCACTATAAGGGCAGTTTTGCCTTCATTTCCAAGAGGGTAGCTTTCACAATTGTGTTTAGCCAGGCCCTGGGATAGTATGCCGGTGTCTGATATGGGTAGCTAGCAGGTTAAATATTAATGATAATCATACCATTGTTGGATACACGCATGAATAAAATACATTTTTTAGTTTTTTTATTATTTAGAAATGAATTCACAAATGAACGTTTTATATGCTTGGTTTGTTTACCATGTTTTTGTTGTACCACTCATGAGACAGAACCAACACATAACACAATACTTCCCCCTGATAATTGTATGTTATTTCCTAGTAGATAATCGTACGGACAAAACCAGTGTAGTGATTGTAGTTTGTAACCCTTTTGTATCTGTTTGCCTCAATTCCTGTGGCACACTAGCGAACAATGAATGACCTTAAACCAATTGACTTTTGAATGGATGTGCCTATGCCTAACGAGCGACATTTAAAGATTGGAAAGGACGATTTGGCTTGGTTCACATCAATTCATAATCGATCCAGCTGTTGCTGTGTCTGTAAGCCAATCAGCTTTTAGTAATACTGTCCTCGTGAGGAGAACCCTCCTCAGTGGGAGGCAAACGGTTGTATCCTACTGTTTTTAGCTGGGGAAAATGGCCTTCATCACTGGAACCCAAACAGAAATGTTCTGTTTAGATCTGTCTGGCTTGATTTTTAGTAAATCGTTAATTTGTAAAACGAACCAAGGTAATTGCTTTCTAATTAATATAAAGTAATCTTGCCAAAGGTGCGTGTAAATAGCTTTTCATCCGGCAAATATGAATCTATCCTTTTCTTAAGTTTATTATTAGCAGTATTAATTTTTGAATGTATGAATATCTGTATCAATTTGAACGATTGTTTTGGTGTTTGATTCCCTGATTCGTGTTCTAATAAATAAGTGATACAAAATTTTATTAAAATTAAAATTACCATGTCACAATTTACTCAACTCCCACAGCTCTTCAGACATTTTCAGAACTTGTAAAACTGACTTATTTATATTTAAATTGCTTGTCCACTAAACCAATTATAAGCTACAGTTTTGCTTATTGATGTAGTCATGTCACAGTGAAATATTGAAACCAGTTTAGTGCTCCGAGGCTAGTGAAGGCCGGTTTGGTCCATGTCCAAGGTATACATTGGAATGTCTTGCTCTTTATTTTTTAGTTTCCCAGGAATGCAATGATCAACGTGAAATGCATAATTTAACAAGCCTTCCGTGGATTAGCTGTCAAATAAAGATATTCTGTATTGTCGAGTCCCAGACGGGAAGATTTATTTTCAGCAAAAACTAGTCCTTTCAAATGATATTGCGCTTTTATATTCGAGCATTATATTAGTCTCTTATTTATTCTAAATGTGCTTCAAAGGAGTTGCTCATGAGCTTGAGAGGGGACTGCTAAGTCTTGAATTGCTGCAAAGAATTATTCGGAAGATGTACGGTTAATTCAAAAGGCGGTTCTGTCTTCAGTTAGGAGGTCTGCAGCTTGACCGTTGAGCAACCATTTATCCAGCTGGATCCTGAAACAATGTTGATAAGAACCCAGAGAATTTGAATATGATGGCTAAATGTTTTTAAGGATTGGCGCTGAAAGTAGTGAGTTGTATACCTTCTCCACAGGAGAGGGACTGGCTCCTGCTTCTTTTTCTGACATCTTTGTTTAATGTGCAACCCTGTCCCTCTACCTTCCGTCTCCATTGAGCATTGTTAAAGATTTAAGGAAAGCACTTTTATGTAAATAAAATTCTATGTAGAGCTATGAAAGTCATACTTTAAATATTGTGTGTGATAATATTGAAATTGGCTTTGTGGTAGGTCTCCAGTTCAGAAAATTAAGGAAGTAGTACTTCATATATGTCAATTCGAGACTTCGGTTTGTACAACATGAATTGTTAAGATATGTCAAAGTTCTGGCATTTCTATTTTTAAATCTGATGTACTGCTACATTTTGTGAGTTGCAGTTGTTTCTTTTGGGTTCATGTCTTTTCCATCCTTTGGTTCGCCTGATTTTTCTACCTCATAAAGTTGAGTTCACTTCAGGGAGTTCACTTCACTTCAACATCAATGTTACAAAACCTTGCTATCCATATTTGTATTTGCCTCGCGTTAAAAAGACTGGAAAAAGTTATGTTTTGCTCTGCAAAATAGATCTGAGTTGCAGGCTATGTGTGTAAAATGGCTGATAGTTTTTGTATTGGTAGTACACGAAAAAACAATTTGTCTTGGCAAAAAAAAATTCACACAGCAATTTATTTTAATATAATACAGTTTAGAAATTGAATGTGTTCCTTGGCAGTTTGTAACACAGATATTCCACTTTGGAGCCGTCCTTTTAAAGTTTGTTGTTTTGTGACGGAAGAGAGAAAAAAACCAAAGCAAAAAATTAGGTTAACCGCGTTGCTCTAATATATAATCTTTCCATGCCTACAGTTCCCCAGTTTGTGCAATTGCTATAATTATCTATTGGGGATCTTAGTTTTTATAAACAAAGCTAGGTATAATGCTATTTAACTTTCAAAGTATGAACGTTTAAAAACCAGATGATCATACACACTTCACTGCACACCCTACTTTTAAACGACCCATATTGACATGATCAGAATAACCTAAGCTGAGATAGTTGAGGCCCTTGGAAAATGTACAGTTTCACTTAGTATAGGTGTTTCTTAAAAGAAGAAATGGTTACTGAGTATTCTGACCGTTTTAAGACTGTTTGCTAAATGTTCTGGGGCCTTATTTACATTCTCTATTGCATCATGTTTCTATGGACACAGGTCTGACACAATAGCGTGTTGGGAGGGCCAGAAGTTGAATGTTTAAACGTGATACCGATGGTAGATCATTTACAGGCGTGTGCGCAATATTGTTTCTGGTCGTGTGGTGCGGTGCTCAAAGGTCATATGACATGGCACTCCTCGACCGGCAGATACGTGTGCACACACGCAAACATTGTTTAGTTACACTGTGCTAATTTCTCTAGGCTTTGAAAGTTTAATCACATCACTTAAATGTCAGTTAGACTTGTAAGTCAGTGGAAGTGGTTTTACTTAAATTGTCAAACACCCAAGAGTACTGTTATTTAAAACCTACTGAACAACTGTTGCTATTATTGTTTTGGATTACTCCTCATAATACTAAAACATTAGAGAATAGTATTTTTCTGTATTGTTAGCATAACTTATTTTTTTTGGCAATCAAAACCTTCCATGATGGAGATGAGTATTTTGTGTTGTATTTTGATTGACAGAGTCATTCGCTTCTTGGTGCGGCATGTGAAGTACCTCCTGGGTCTCCGCTTCGATGTGAGTGGCTGGGAACATCTGCAGACTGAGGGACCATACGTGATCATCTCCAACCACCAGAGCTCTCTAGACGTCTTGGGTATGTACCCGGCAACACGTAAGCACTAATCCCAGCACCCTCCTTGTGCCACCCGCCTGCCAGAGCTCTGACACCTGTGCCCCTGTCCATGGTCCAGATTCGCCCAGCACCGTACATGTCATTGTGCCCCTGGGTCAGATGGAGATAAATTTCAGGGCGATACCATTGGTTAATGACAGTTCGTCACCCTGCGGTGGGTGAGGCCTATGTGATTCAGGGTTCAAAGGTGTTGGCATGGTTTAGACATGATTGCTGATTAGGTTCTTTAAAGGGCTTTCCAAAGACCTACAGTGTGTTACAGGGTATCTGCGATGAACCCTGGGCTGGACAGGCCTCCAGTAGTGTTCAGCATGGAACAGGCCACTAATTCATTGTCACAAATTGGATTTTATTGAACCCAAGATCAGTCAAGCTTTAATAAAACTAAAATAATTAAAAATAAGTGTAAAATATTACCTATATAAAAACAAATGATATAGTCTCACATTTAAAAGTTGTTCCTCTCAACATTTGTTTAAAGGGCTTTTACTTAATGAATCGCAAAGATTAATGCAAGCTCTCTAGACAACGAAACGCTCTCCCCCCATGGCCCCAGTCACTACAGGCCATTGGCCCATAACAAATGTTGCTCTCAGTTCGGCTCAAGGCGGCATTTGTTCAACGTTTAACACAGCCAACATTGGGAGGGCAGATGCTGCACAACGGAGCCATTGAACCGTCAAGACGACGCGTCCATTAACTTAGCTGCTGTCACTGAGATGGCGTAAAGCAGTGACTTACTAAACCAAATGGAATGACAATGGTTTGTATCGCCTTCTGTATTTCACATAGCGGGTTTCCACGTGACTGTTGGTATGCACTTTTTATCTGACAAAAGGGCACAGTCGTATTTGTTTCCAGGGTGTGAATGCTGTTGATAACCCTGACATTTAAAGTGGCAACTTCTGGAGATGAACCCTGGGATGAAGGTGAAGAGCTGTGGAAAGGGTTATCAAATGTTCAAAATATTTTCCTAATAAAGCTACCCAATTGTATAACATGAGTGTAAAACAATCAATTTAAAAAAAGTCCCCTGCTAAATTGATGGATACACGTGTATCCACCTACCCCCCATACACACAGCACCTCCACCCTTGTATTGATGTGTTTTTCCATTCTAAGGAAAGGGGTTTTGTAGTCAGGGGCGACGGTTTCTGGGTGTGGGAGACAGAGAACTGCCGGGTTGTGCAGGACGACCTGACACGTGGAGGAAACCCCCTGCCCCCTTGATCTCCAACCCTGGTGCCTGATGAAAAGGGAATTGGGAGCAGCTTATCTGGATGTATGTGCGGGCAGCACTTCTCACTGCCAGTACGAGACGTTCCCTCTTTCAGAGGGCTTCCCGATGGCAGTCTCACGCTCCCTCAACAATAGGAGGAACTTCCATAGGCCAAGGTCTGGTTCACCTGCTATTTGGAGGAGAACCCTGGTTAACTTGCAGCTCTCTAAGTCTGTCGCACCCCAGTGACTTTGCAGATTTTTTGTTCACTATCACTTTGGTAGGCCTCTTGCCAGTGAATGTTGTCATTTCAAATGTTGGTAAATTGATTTTAATCTAAGCAGTTAAAGTATTGAGTGTGGCCATGCAGAGTGGATGGACTAGCTCCTTGGGTGATATGGTCACCCCAGGGTCTTCGTTAACGGGAACTTTAACTGTTAGTGGTAAAGGCAGCAGGTTGATTAATTATTAAAGGATCCAACACCTGAGAAGAGGTAAGCAACTGGGGTGTAAAATTTACTAATTTCTGTATGAGGTTCTGACTCAGGATAATATGCTTGCTTCCACTGGGGCCCTCTGTCTTCAGTCTCCATGGAACTGTCATTATGGAATTAGAAAAACAGCGTTCCGGTTTGAACAAAATGAATCCTAGATTTTCAGTGCATGAAATTAACTGAGCTTGAAACTTTATCCTGATCCGTTGATTGAAAATGTCAATAAAATTAATTTGGCTGTGTCTAACTGTTGGTTGTCAGTTGGAAAAAAAGTCTTGTGTGAGCTGCCTCAACACCTAGTCCTAGGAAACATCAGCTGGCTCTTTTGCTGAAATAAAATTACAACCTCATCTAGCTCAATATATTGATTGCCAATACAGTCTGTGGGTGCAGCCGGCTGTCAGTTCTAGACAAAATCCTCTCTTTCTGACGATTCTCAATTTGTTCTATTTTTCTGCTCACTGATAACCATTTCACGGCCTACTAATATGACCCAGTTTTTAGAAGAGCCTGATGCCCCTGAAAGAGAAACTGGAAGCTAAATGGTATAAATTGACTTTTCTAATTAGCAATGCCTTCTATTGCTCACAAGGTTAACTCTGGTGTCAAATTACAACGGTGTCGACTGCAATATATCCAGGTGGCCTCGACTAAGCACAGAGAATAAACAATAAGAACGTGATTTCAATCAAAAAAAGTGCATGAGCTATAGTTAAAAATAAGAATACTTATGAAAATGATTGTCATGCTCAAAAAAATATTGCTCCTGTTGCACCAAGTGTAGCAAGCTCCCCGGTTCACAGATGATTTACAGGTGGTTGCAGAGGGAGCCTTTTGCTTTCACCTCTGAAAGGTAGTGTTTATCTGTTGTTGATCCCTAAAACATGCCTGCCACACGGCCTTGTTGACGGGGCAGTCAGAGCTGGTCATGTCAGCATCCATCTCACTTGCTTTCAGTAACGACAGTGCTGGCACGGTAGACTTAGCATGTCATTCTGACCTTTCATTTATTCTGAGCATTGTTGACATATTTGAGTGGACCTTGGCTTGAGTATTTTTGAGTCTAATCAATTCTGGCTATGTCTTGAGCGTTATTTATTTCTTTTGGTTGGGGTTTCCAGGTCACCAATGGAACTCTCGCTGTGCTATTTTTGGTCAAAATGCAGCAAGCTATTAAAAGAGGTCTATGGGGATTATCCGCTTGATGGGGAACAGGATTTTTGTGCAGAAATCCTCAGCACTGCCAACAAATATGCATAATACATGAATATCTAGTTGCCTGGAGACAAATGGAGCTGAAATTCAAGTAATTGCGTTCATAGAAGGGTTTCGGTGCCAACATTATGTGGATTCCGGAACCCCCCGATTTTTATTTCTAGGCTTGATTGTTATTAGGATGTCTGTGTATCTGTGTGTGAAGGCCTACAGTTTAGTGGTTATAGACCCTTCCCTTTTTGCGTTCAGGCATGATGGAGGTTTTGCCTGACCGCTGCTCCACAATCGCCAAGAAAGAGCTGGTGTACGCAGGCACCGTGGGACTGGTGTGCTGGCTGGGCGGCATCGTCTTCATCAACCGCAAAAAGACTGACGATGCTAAGAGCGTGATGGCCGGCGCTGCCAAGACCATGCTGAATGATCAGGTAGCCTTGTTTCCCACCCCTTCAGTCACTGCCTGTTTGTGCCACAGTTGCCTATGCTTCTTCACAGCCTTAAATGGGCATGTTTATTTAGTTGGAATGTGACAGGTGTATCAGCGCAATCTGAAAGAAGCATTAGAGGAGAAACTAGCAGGAAATTTCATAGCGGCTTCACAAAAAAACCTTTCGCAATGCTATGATAACAACTACAAAAAAAAAGTATCAGTTGTTACTTTCCCACTTTATAGCTTTGTACTTAATATAGTGCATCTGCTGGATAATTTTGTCTTTACGAAAAGAGACAAGTGGAAAACCTGGCTCTTGGTGGCATCTGAAAACCACCACGTTGGAGTGAGTGTTTACCGTGCTCACTGACATAATGTCACATTTATGGCCACGCCGCCTCGCCCCGTACTGCTGTGGGGAGCTGTGGGGAGCTGGGACACTGCCTTAACCTGAGCCATGTGGTGCTTTCTCCCTCCCCTTGCAGATCCGCCTATGGGTGTACCCCGAGGGCACGCGGAACCAGAGGAGCGACCTGCTGCCGTTCAAGAAGGGCGCTTTTCATCTGGCCGTGCAGGCGCAGGTGAGACCCACCGCTCTGCTCGGGCAAGCTGGCTTTTCTGGGCCCGACGAGGAGTTACCTGCGGGAGTGGACAGTTTCTCCAAATGCGGTTCGGCGACCTGCCTCTGGAGTACAAAGCGAGTTCCTCTTTTCCAATCTAGCGAGAGAGAAGGTGCCATGGGCGGGAGGGAGAGAGAATGGTCATGTTCTAAAAGCTGGCTGAACTGCGTTTTTTGTTTATATCAGCGATGTCACCGTGGCCTTAACCCTGCTGTTTTTTTGTGGCGGGTGGGGGTATATGTTTGACAGAATCTTCTGATGTGTTCTCGGTTCCTAAATATTAATTTTATCCTCTTCTGCTATAGCGATGTATTGCTGTACTCATGAACAGTCATATATTTTAAAAAAAGGCTTCTCGGTGTGGCCACACCTGTGGTGATGGTCCGGTTTTGTACTGTTCATGGTCTGTCATAAAGTCAAAGGACAAAGTGTAAAAAGGAAACAGAACCAGATCACGCAAGTTTACTTCATCGGCGCTGGAAGGGCTGATTCAAAGATTGCACAGTGTTGTAATCCGTATGCTCTTTGTTCACTAACGGAAACAGTCTGAAGTGTCTTTCTGCGACCTACGTACTTCTTTTTTTCTTTTTTCTTTTTTCTTAAACAAAGAGGATAATTCCAGTGGCTGTAACATTATCAGATTCAACCTAACAATTTTTGTTTTTGATTATATTGATAGTATTCACAGGGTCTCTCCTTGGGGGGCCAGGATTTCCTATTGATGCCCCTAATAAACCTGATTTATTGAAAAGGTACAGGGAAGAGCTGGATTAATGTTTTGCTAGTACATTAAGTGACTCCTGCTGGCTGGAAGCTGTCAGGAATCTTGCAATCTTGTCATCTTTGCTAATTTGAGTATACAACCATGTGTTGTAGCAGTTTTAATAAACTGCCAGTTTTAAACTATAAATATACATATTTTAGCCTAGTATTTTCTATTAATAACAGTTTACTTTATTTATGTTGAATCAACTGCTGCCAGGACTTTTCACTGCATGCGTGATGCCTACACACTTCTGACTGATTGCTCAACCAAAGTGTTGGCTCATATAGCAAAGTATTTGGAGGTTCTCGACCCCGTACAGCACACCTTAAATTAGCCTGAGCACACATTGACCTTGGGGCTTGAGAAGTAGCTGGGGTGGGGTGGGCGCGAGAGGGGGGGGCTTCCAGGGGCCTCCACAGAGCTGCCCTGGAGTAGGCTGCCCAGGGGGAGTGAATACTTCCCCCCTCCCTCTGTTATCCCCTCGAGACGTTCCAGTCTGGCTCCCTCCTCGTGAGAATGCTTCCAGAGTTATTCTTAGTCCTGGAGGGCATGCCACACGGCGGACTCTGTTGTTTTGGCCTTTGCCTCGCTGCATGCTAGAGTGGGAGGCAGTCACGGTGGACTGGTGGTGACGGCATTTTCAATAATGGAGTTGCTAGGTCTGAGTCTTTTAAGTGTGGCTTGAACCCTCCGCTGACTATGCTTCATGGCTGTGTGCTGAACCCCTGACCATGCTGTGAGTTTTAGACCATGTTTCAGGTCTGTGTGCTGGACCACTGACCATGCTGTGAATTTTAGACCATGTTTCAGGTCTGTGTGCTGGACCACTGACCATGCTGCGAGTTTTAGTCCATATTTCAGGTCTGTGTGCTGGACCACTGACCATGCTGTGAGTTTTAGACCATGTATCAGGTCTGTGTGCTGGACCACTGACCATGCTGTGAGTTTTAGACCATGTTTCATGGCTGTGTGCCTGATCACCCAGGTTCACGTTTTCTTCTTTCAGGTTCCAATCATTCCCATCGTGTTCTCCTCCTACGGCAACTTTTACCTCCGGAAAGAAAAGCAATTTAACTCTGGTGAGTTTTTACTATTGTTTGTAGGAATAGTGCAAACAGTAATTTTCTTTGAGTATAGTGCGAACCCCATATAGTCTTCTCACCGGTTCCTGAGAGAGACAGCAAATGATGTGTGCTAATAGGCATCCTCATTTTGATAGGAGGCAGCTAGTAGGTTGCATGCTCAGGTTCATGGCTATTTTACCATTGAGAAAGGTACCTGAATAGCATTCACACAGCATGTTTACCTAAGATTTAGTGTAATTTGCACCACACATGGGGGTTTATCAACCAGTAATGGTTGATAAACACACACTTTAAACAGCTTGAGGCTTTGCCAATTGTGTTCACTATCATTTCTTACTTTGTGGACCTTCACTATTTTTTAATCTTGATCGTATTTGCTTTAATAAGGTGTGTTTTAATGATATTAATCAATGGCTTGAATAAACATCTTGTAACTCAAGGATTTGCCACAGGAAGTTGAGCAAGCACTGCGTTTTCTGTTTTCCCTCAGATGTGGATAAAAAATAAAAAACACATTTCATTAAGGTGGAGTATCTTAAACTGCAATCTTAAGAATGTTTTGACAATTATGAGATCCTATTTCTTATTCTTCCAGAATAAGGTAGCATTAACTGTACAAGACCCTGTTGCTCTCAAACTGCACAAACTTGTACAGTAGGACCTTGACTTGGGTCTGCACAACTTCGGCCACCAATGGGCAATGATTAATCTGTTTAAGGGAAGTGTAGAGAAGTAAGTTCTACTGCTTTAGAAACAAATTTGGGACCATATGGACTGCTATATGAACATGTAAAGTAGGCATGCAGATGTAAATGGCCCTGACTGCATGTTGAAATTGGAATATAAAAATAAAAGATAAAAATTTGTATGTGTCTCTACTAATAATATTAATGAACTAAGCACTGGTTTCACTAAAAACGTCTACCTCTTTACAATGTAAATCTTAAATGTTCCTATTATAATCTCTGGATTCACTCAATCTTTGAAGTTCTTCATAAAAGGATCTCTTAATTGCCTGATATTCTGAAGGTCTAAAATCCATGTTAACATCTTGTAGTTGTAGCATTTTAAGGCCTTACTTTTGACACACGTTCAACCACTCACAAGAATTATAACCACTTGGTCAACAATACGAGTAGTAAGTGAAATTATTTTAATTTTTTAAATTATTATTATTATACACGTACCTCCATAGATCTTCCTGACCAACTATAGCCTCTCCTGGCAAGACCATGGGTATTGCTGTGTAGAGCTGTGAATCTCTTGTAGCAGGCAAATCAGATGTAAAAAAATAAACTGTTATCTAAAGCCTTCTCCTGTTAACTACTTATGTCTCTAAACCTTACAAACAAATCTGTACCCTTAACAAGTGTGTCTAATACCTTGATACCTTGGAAGTTTTTTGATTGGAGAGTACTAGCAGAGGCCTGTTCTTAAGATGATTAAAATTCCAATTTGCATTCTGAAATACATGCCCCTGTTAGTTCAGTTCTAATAGCACATAAAACCAACATGCATTAGTCAAGCCACATCTACATCTCTTCCCCTGATCATGCTCTGACGGAGCATGGGGGCTCCATGGTTGAATCCTGCAGTGGCGGTTGAGGGTACATCGGGGCTTCACAGCTCTCTCCTCGACCTCCCCAGGCACCATCACGCTGAAGATCCTCCCGAAGATTGAGACCAAGGGCATGACGACGGACGACGTGGCCTCACTGGCTGAGAAGTCGCACAGCATCATGCAGGCCGTGTTGACGGAGATCTCCGGGCCGGCCCGCCAAAGCAACGGGCCCTCCGCTCACTGACCACCCGCCAAAGAACCCACCTGGCCAGGGCAGAGCAGCGGCGGCTTTCCCCCTCAGCGCTACCGATTCCCTTTTTTCCCCCCACCCTCGACCCACAAGCTGCGGATGCAGAATATTCCGGAAGTAGGAAACGTGTGCCCCCCCCCCCCCTGTTAAATCCAGCTTCAATGGGGGGTGGAGAGGAGTAGAGGGAGAGGCAGCACGGTTTTGGCTGTATGACTGGGTCTGAGGGAATGAGAGCCGGCGTCCACCCTCCCGATTTTTGCCGCCGACTCTGACGTCTGCGGCGCGGGTCAGAGTTGCGCTGCTGCGTCCTGGACGGGCCCAGATCAGTGGACTCTCGTGTCTTGGTGCCGATGTCAAGTCTCTGTGGATGTGCATTCATCGTGCATGCCTTTTGAATGTGTTGGTCCAAATTGTTTTTATTTCCCCTTTTTATTGATGGCCTTCACTCTTGTTTGTCCTGTTCATCTGGCATTGCTTCTGAAGTGTGAGCTTCAGTGTGTTCATGTAAACAAAGTTAATTTTACATTTATTTCTTTTTGCGCCTTAATTTCTTTGCTCTTCGCTACCCTTTCTATCTTAACCATGCCAACGGCCCCTTCGATTTCCCATTCGTTGCCTTGCGTGGAAGCCGACTGAACGAGTATTATCCACATATGAATGCTGGGGAAGAACAAAAAACGAAAATGGCTGATTGATTCCCACCTTGTGCACTATCACGGTGTCACTATCTCGACCATGTAGTTGGGTTTTGCATGTAATCTTAAGTGTCTTCTTTTTTTTTTTCTCCTCCAAGTTGAATACCTCCTAGATTTATTTATATATATTCTGTGATCTCCCCCGCACCCCCCCTCTTCATTTCTTCTCTTAAAGGACTCCTTATAGTGGACCTGTCTAAAAGTGTCAAAGGTAATGTTTGATATCCATTGTACGAATGTTACTGTTCCAAAGTGCAGGCTTACTTCTTGTGCCCAACCGGAGCATTCTTGCTGTGTGGAGGTAGTTGCCTCTCTGCTGTGATCTTAGCAGAATTTACAACCCTATCCCACTATCCAGTTCTGTGGCTGAAGTTGTTATAATTACCCATGAATCAATTGGTGAGAAGCGTAGGTTTCTTCCCTTCAAAGGTGATCTTCCTGCATTTGGTTGGATTGGCTACTGGATTGGTCATTGGGGCTAGTGGGCCTGTAAGAGTCTACTTTTGCTTCCTTCCTGACTTGAAAAATGCCTAATTTGAAGTGGTCTCTCTGTTGGTCATGGTCTTGTGGATCCTGGGTGTCTTCATCAGTGTTCACTGACACTGGCTTCTCTTTACCCGACAGAGCACAGCAATGTTACTCACCCGTGAGTGGGAGCTGGGGAGCTGCTTCTCACCAAACTGGTCTCAAGGGCGGGCCTATTAATAACCAGCTAACTCCAACAGCTGTAGATTCATTGTTATATGTTTGTGAAAAATGAATAGAAAGGCTCTGAAAAACTATTTAGAAGGTGGAAATAAAATGTGTTGTTAATGCTAGGATATTTTGGGCTCTCTTTTGTTGTTATAAGTGCTATTTTTGCATTTTAGTTGTTGCTAGTTGAGCCATTGTGCCCCTGTCCTATATGCTTAAATACCGTTTTGAAGTGCTCAGGGTAATTGGCCATGGGTTGTTAGACGTTTTCATAGGTAGTGTGGTGAAAATTGGAGAAGCAAAATATTTTATGATATGAGAATTTTGTGAGCTATGTGCCTACTTTAACAACTTTCACAGCAGTGCGGTCTAAGTGGCTGATTGACACCTGCGCCAGGGTTGGGAGGGGGCCTTGTTGAACGAACTGGCGGCCGCAAAAAAAGGAGCTGAAAATGGCACAGTGCGGGGTGCTTTTCCTGCCACATTCCTCCTTGCATTCCCCCTCCACACTCTGCGGAAACCGGTTGATTGTAGACTGTGGAATCAGCAATCGCAGATGCACAAATGAGATGCTACTATTGGATTAAGGCGGCACACTGCTTGTGTCCAAATGCGTTATTGCTAGCGCCGCCAAGAAAAGCTCTTTGTCCATTACTCCGCTATCCTTGTAAAGATGACCAGAACAACAACGCGATTGGAAACTTCTCAACAACAGAATAGTAGTAAAAAATATTGTCAAGCAATTAATTTCTGATTTATTTTTTGGGACCATTAACCAAAAGCCACAGTAAACAACTGTAAAGCGGGACCTGTGTATTTATAAGTAAATAAAATTTATGTTCCCCCCTAGCTTTGCTAAGATTTCACTGGAGCATTGTAACAAGATTAATCCTGGTGAAGTAAATGGACAAAAACCTTCAGCCCTTGACAGTTTGTGGAAAATGGCCAGCATTCTGAAGCTTTGAGAGCAAAGATCGCAGTGCCTTTTAATCTTACTGCTGTCTGTTCTTAAAATGCTCACGGTGGGTGGGAAACTTTGAAATGCCAGCGCCATTTTGCCTCCGAGCATGTTATGGGATAACCAACAACTCCCGAGTAATAAAGTAATTATGCTTTCATTATTAGTAATGTGCGTGTTACTGTTGGTCCCCTACCGGTCAAATCGTGAAATAACATTTTGGGTCAGCACTTCTAGATGTTTTTGTTAATTTATTTTAATATAATTACTGGTTTGTAAAACAATACAGTACTTATTGTTCAGTAAAATGTGCAAAATTTTACAATTTAAATGAAGCTAATATAAGTGGCAACTTGTAGTAGCTTTCAGATAACCAGTTTTGTATGTTAATGGTCTGTCAATTTCAACTACAGTAGAATGCGTATAAAGGTACGCTCAATGTAAATGTAATAAACTTATAGTAAGCTTGTGATGCTGAAAATACAGTGATTTAACAGAAACTAGCTAATTCTGTTTAACATTGTTTTATTCAGAAAAATGTGTGTATCTATTTCTAAGCAAAGATTTGAGTTTTTGTGTCCTGTGGGGTTTCCTCTGTTGCAAATGCCGTCTCAATTACTAGAGTAAAGTTTTCAGTAAGACAAATGAAGCAGTTCTATTAAAGTAATACAGTGTACAAGTCAATAGATCAGTGTCATATAAACGTGGTAGCTCTCTTTAAGGAAAAAAGAAAAGAAAGACGAAACCCCCTTGTTTTTGTAAATGAATTTAATCACCAAAACGGTCTTGCAACTAATCTATCATCAAATCTGCCCAAGCACACAAAATTATAAGTTAATTACATAAATACATGCGGCTTAGCAAACACAACAGAAACCGCTTGGCTCAGACCAAGGACGGGCCTGGAAAACATGAAGATATAAAACAGGTCGGTGGAGTTTCCTGGTTTGGCACTACACTTCTCTATCCTGACCATCCTAAAGAAGTTTTACTCTTAAGAAGTCTATGCTAGCCTTTACTAGACTCCACATTGTGCTGAGGGGTAAACATACAAAAATAGCTAAGTCATATTTACACTGGTAAGAAAATATCTTTTTCTGCATTAGGGCACAAAGTAATGAGAAAATAACTTGCTTGGTGAGCCATGTAAGTTTTTTCCTGGGTGTTCCCTGATTCCCAGTCCCATGCGGGAGGGAAGTTGTTTGTTTCTGAACATTATACCTCTAGATGGATCGAAGGCCTTAAAGCATTCCGGGGAAACGTGGATCTGTGTAGGAACAGCCATGTTGAGGTTTCCCCAAAACAAAGAGAGGAAACTGAATCTTTCTTTTGCGAGTGGCCTTGTGGTTTCCATTATCCCTCTAGTTGTCTTGGCAGGAGCCTGGAGAGAAAGGAGCCAAAACGCTCGTTATCCTGAGTTGTGTGATTGAAAATTGCATTGAACGTTGGCCACTATTTAACATTCGCGCTATTTTCTCTTACACGCATCCTGTCTCAGTGTTAAATGTGAGTTAAATTGCATTTCAAACATTTTTAAAACAAATTAATCAAATAAGAGAGTGTGAGTGTCTTTATTCATTTTTGTTATGATTAACAGCTCTTGTTTTAGTCACTAATTTGCATTGTTAAAGGGACCAGCATGCATTGCTTAGCCTTGTGGGAGGTCAAACATGGAACAAGGAGAGCACCCACCCCAGAGACCCCCTTTTTTACAGCTCATTTCACCATTTAGTTGCTTAGCGCTAGCTTTTATCCAAAGCGACTTACACAACTTATAAATTCTACACTCATCTACTTATACAGCTAGATATTTACAGAAGCAATTCAGGTCAGGTACCTTGCTCAAGGTTTCAGCAGCTAGGGTAGGACTTTTTTTTATTAATTGAAGCACTATACCACCAGTATAGAGGAGAGACGTAGGCACCCCTACCTTAATTAAATTCTCACTGAGCACATAACTTTTTATACAGTATGTCTATCTTTATTCATTCCGCAGAAATGCCATCATAATCTGTTATCTGGTTGGATTGTCTTTGCCTCAAAATATGAGTTAAAATAATGATAGAAGGCGATTGTGACAGGTGATAAGATGACTCTTGCCAGTACAAACTGTAGTTGGGGGAAGTGAATGGGTGTTGTAGGTGTAGACTGAAGAAAAAGAGGTGTTCATGCATGATACTTACAACCCACAGAACAGGGAGAGCCATCCTCCACTCATGAAGGGTTATGGGATAAGATTTCTGGAAAGGTTTTTATTAAAGATACAACATTCAAGCAGGGCAGACAGACTGACAGCTGTCACGGGAAGAGAGGGAGAGACTCACAGGTCTCCAGACGACCCTCCAGGAAGCCGATCTGTTCGCTGAGCGACTCGATGCGGTCCAGCTGCTGAAAGGAGTGAGTTAGGAAGCTGGTCTTCTCTGCCTCACCCTCTTCCATTGACAATGGAAAGAGGCTGTTGAAGGGAGCCAGGGCCTGGTTCAACTTCTGGAAAAGAAGGAAGAGGGCCGGAGAGTATGAGTGTCGCCCGACCAACGTAACCCAGAGAATTTGTGAGAAAATTCACAAATGAACGTATGGGTCGGTAATATAACTAAACTAATGGGCATTCACAAAATGTTTAGCGTGTCAACGCTTGTTCTGCCTGATGGCTTGTGTATGGTGTCTTCCCCATGAATGATCGAGAGAAACGTTCCAGCATCTTAGGCATGCTAAACAGCCTCTGGGAACCAGAGAAAAATATATATGCATAAAGATGCTGCTTGCACGCACCCAAACGTTTGTCGTCATACCTCTTCCAGCATCTCCACCCTGCTCTTTAGGTCCCGCACCTCTTCGGTCACATTGTTCGTGGCCCCCGCTCCTCCACCTTGGGAAGCACAACACACACACACACACACAAGCTGCGTCAGACGCCAGGGCCCTCCCAATCCCCACGTGGCTACCGAGGCCTGGGAAAGCATGGAGCCTGCTCTGAAACCTTGAGACAGTCACTTAAGCGTGCCATTTCAGTATGATTAATAACCTGGAGGGGTCACAGAACCAGCCGTGGATGAGTTGAGCAATGCAAGTCTTGGAGTTACCCTGATGACAGGTTCTATTTTTGTCCACCACTTAAGACTGAATTATTTCAACTATTCTTTAAACATGTGTTCCCATAGCACATCTGATGGGCCGTCCCCACAGAATTTGCTGCGCAGCAGATCTGTATTAGGACCTGCCGAGTAACCCTAGGCTTGTCCCGTTGATCTGACTGCTACGAGGGCTGCGATCGTTCCCAGATGTTGCCCGTTAACGAGCACCGATTGAGTCTGGGATGAGGGAAGCAGGGGCTGTGGTGCAGACGAGACCCCATGGCGGAGAAAGGTCGGAAACTAGCCCCCACCTCCCGACATGCTACTCTGACACCATCACCGTGACCACTCCAACCCATCCCATGACCATCAACGGGAAGAGTACTGCTACGCGTTGTGGAGGCCCTCTATCATTTCATGCCCCCTGCCCTTGCTCCTTTCCCACAGAGGGAAACTGGAAACCGAACAATCAGAGGCTACTATAGAGCTCCAGGTAACCCCCATGTGGCTCCAGCTGTGGGGATGTTGGCAGACACCTTCTCCTGGAAATGTATTACCCTGACTCATCACTCTATACTCAGTTTCAAAGATGTTATTGCTCCACTATATTTAAAACCAAGTCCCATATTAACTAAAACAGACCACGCACAGTGTTGTACATCATATTCACGTCCAGTAAGAACAGAACAGAACTCAAATAAAAGTTGCACAACTAGAGTTATGGAGATACAGTGCTAAAAGTCAAGTTACTGTTCATCATTTATACATTTGGTAGCGAACATTCTATGACCAAGCACCCCTTTTTTGCAAATAAATCAACAGGAAACTATTAAAACAAAGCTTCTTCACAGGAGAGAGGCGATTAGTCATGAGTGGGGGACTGAAAACATTTTTGAGGTCCCTCAAGATCCAGAATGAACCGAAACATCAATTGAGGTTTTCCCTGTGTCCCCACCAGCATTCAAAAAAGCATTTTTATTATTTGAATGGAACTGAGTAACGTCAAACAGCTCTATCCACAGTCAGTCGAGGTTTTCGTTACAGGGAGTATTTACGTCAGTGTGGTGCAGTGGTTCAGACATGAAGTCTGAGATAAATTTGCAGATAGGATACTGCTGTCTTATGCATATTATATAATATAAAATTGCTACTAAATGTGGGTTGAAAGCATTTAAAATACAGAACGTGTATAAAAGGACACATCTAAGCATTGTAAAAGCTGTGTCAGGCATAGGCTGTCAAAACCTCTCAAATGCTCGCACCGGGTCTAGATCGTACGGGAAAAGCAGGGCCGGTCCACTCCATCGGCGTTGACGGCGCCAGCCACAGTGCATTATTACTCACGGTACGAGTTTGAGAGTGGCCTAGCGCGTACCAAAAGTAATAATGGACCGTGCAGCCAGCCGCACGGGTATCTGGTCCTCTTCTGCGCAGCTCCAGCGGATGGGTTTGCACACAGGTTCTACCTAGGCCTGTAAAGACCCCCAGTGACCAGCAGAGTGTGACTGGTCTGTGGTCTGTGGGCACCACAGGCTGTGGTGCGGTCGCTGTCTGAAGCCATAGCCTTACCAGAGGAGAGATTTTTGGCAGGCCAATAGGTTGTCAGACGGTGCATGCAGTTTTGGTTCTGGATGCCTTCTGGGAGTGCAGATGCTAAAAGGTGGTCACGTTTCTCCTAATCCTGTTGGAAGCATAGATCCTCTAGGCTCTAACGGTGGGAATATTCTAAACCAAGGTCAGAACCCCCCAATACGCTATAGGCCACGCTGGCAGCTGGCCAGACAGCTTTGATGGCCCCTCAGGTGTTAACATGGTAAATAGGCATTGGCCAATGATTCTGCCCTGGCTTCAGATTTTGCCGTGGAGACGAGAAAGGTGGTGTGAATAAAGTACGCTTAATTCGCGGGAAGAGAAATAAGCCTCTAAGACAATTTCATAAAAGACCCCTAGATAGAAGTGTGCGATGAGCCTAGGTGTGATATGTTAACATTTATAGGCACAGTAACACTTTATTCAGATCTGTGCTAGCTGGGACGCTACTGTAAATAACACTATCCTTGTAAACACATAACCTGCATCTCCCCATTCTGCTTCAACTTGAGCAGTGTTTTCGTCTGTTATCAATTCCTTGTGACCGAATGGGTGGGCATACCTGAATGGCTGGTGGATCTGAGATGGTCTGTTTCGGCTTGGGCTGATGGTGTTGGCAGGGGCGGTGACGGAGGGTGGTGGCAGGAGCGCCTGTCCTCAGTGAGCTGGTGTCCCTCCCGGCATTCGCACAGGTAGCTGCCTGCTGTGTTGAGGCACAGCTGGGAGCAGTGGTGGGAGCCACTGCATTCATCCACATCTGCCAGGTGGGAGCGCCACAACACACAAGGGCAAACATCTCAACACGACAATCAGTACAATCAACGCAACTGGGATGGCAATATTCTCCAGGAGCTACTTATCAATTCCCCATAAAATATAATAATTGTGAATAAAACATTGTATACATCCATGGTCATTTTGTTCAATATAAACTTGATCACTAAGTCAAACGTGTAGTTCACAAGCCTGGTCTGTGAGGGTCACCTGTTTGGCAGCGCCGTCCCGTCCAGCCTGGTGCACAGGCACACTGGTTGGGCCTCACACAGGTGCCGCCGTTAATACAGGGGTTGTCACATAGTGCTGTGGGGCGAGGCAGAGGGGGACGTGAGACAGCGCCGATGTCCTCCACCTTAACAAATATTATACCAGCAGGGTATATCAACATTTCTCTGTGCTCTTCTTCTTAATTAAAACGTCCATAAGGTACGGGTAGCTCCTTCAAGCCCAAGGACAAGTTTTCATTTAGCTTCAGAAAAAGCACGGTCCATACAAAGTCCTAGCGATGACCTGGTCCTGCAGAGCCTTACCTTGATTACAGCCGTGGGAGTGTAGTCTACGCCACCCCGGACAGCATTGTGGGTAGGAGTTCAGCGAGGAGGGGGCAATGCGGCTGACTTGCCGATAGGCCACTCTGTACTCCGTCCTGTTAACACAGAGGGGGACTGTTTCTATCTAGCCCCCTGCCCGGCACGACCCGTGTGGGTCGAAAAAGCTGTGAGAATGGCATCAGGTGGACTCGCGTGTGTACGCGCAGGAAACTCATGCCAAATGAGATTTCACTAATGACTGACGCCAAGTCTCATTGAGATTTTTCCTGGCAACCTCTAAAATAAGCATGGGGAGTCGTCGGCAAGAGAATTCATAAAAACTGCCTTAGCGAAAACAGAGGAGTGCCATGAGAGACCACAGCAGATGTGTCTGATGAATAAATAAAATTCTTTTATAACATCTGACCCAATTGGGTTCAGGGGTTCAGCAGTTCAGCAGCACACTGATGAATTTATTCAATTAAATTTAATGTAATCAAGCAGAATTCAGTGCGTATAATATGGCATATGGGAGAGGTAGAAGACTTTGGTAAAGGAAAGTTGTTTAATTAGGAACTGATTTCTGCTCTCCATCCTTGTGAAGAAACCATTCCTTTCCCCTTGTTACAAAAAAAGCATCAATATTCATATTCTGCATATTGTTATTATGACCCAGCACGACTCATGCAATTGTAAACTTGTGTGCCCTTTCTCCGACCTGTCACACACTGACCTGCAGAATTAACCCTCTTCCCTCCTCTCCCCTCTACCGCTCATGCAGACGGTCACGCACAACGCGTCTGCTGCAGCACATTCACACCCTCTCAGGGCACAGCGGTTAGGGCCCTGTGAAGCCCAGCAAAGGCAGACGTTTGAATACCAGATGAGGGACCCTGCTGCTCGCTCCAGCAGAACGTTTTAATGACCCAGGATGAAGTGGGGTTGCCTAGAGTATCAGTCGAGCAGAAGAAAAAAGGCTGGGGAACCATGGAGAGCTGAAGAAGAGGGGTCCCCTACTGAGTTACGCTAGCTAGCGCTCACAATGTTTTACCCAGCACTGGCTTCCTGCTTGTGTCCCCATGGCCAAAGACCAAGAACACCTTAATGAGTCAGAGAGTGATGGGGGTCAAGAACGTCCTGTTAGGTTTATGTGCTCAGGATGAACCCTCAATGTTGACAGCAATTACGAAGGATGTGAGTCGTTGCATTTCCCTCTGGCGTGAAAGCCGCACCGGGTAGATTTTTCAGTGCTTGCATCGAGATGCGTATCGTGATGCAGAATGTTCTCCCTTGATGGAAGGGGCTCACCTGTAGGTGCTGCAGAGCCGGTGCCCCTGGCAGAGGGCGATGTAAGGCTTGTGGATGGGCTGGACAAAGGACTCTGTGTGCAAGACGACGGCATTGCTATGGAGCTGGTCTCTGCCACAAACCCTACGCCTGTATCAAGAGAAATCCAAAAACAAAAAGGTTTACCTTTTTGGCTTCTTCTCAGCAGAACATACCATCTTGTTTTATTTCTGAACTGTAGCGTGCAATAAAATAATTTAAAGAAATAAGCAATCCTAAATGTGATTGAATTAACACCTTAGTGCTACCCTCGGTTGTGTATACCGAATCTTTGCACCAGACTAGTAATCTCACAAGACCGTTGACATCAGCACCCTTCACATTTTGGAGAGATTTCAAACGAACACTGACTCCAGCTCTAGTCTCTGAACTCCAACGTCATTATTCACTTTGTCAATTGGAGCGTCCAAACTGTCACAGCCTCTTCCACAGTTGACTAGTTTCCCAGGTTTGTTTTGTATGCGTCTATACAAAAGGCATGAATATAAGGCAATTGCACTGAAATAAGAATAAAAGAACCCTTTTTCTGGAGTAGTAGAATTGAACCGACAGGAACCTTCATGGTTAAGGACCGAAAATGATGCCAATTTAGTTCTATTATCTTTGGAGCATTCGCCTGGTCCCGTCGGAGATGATAGACTTATTTGAAACACATTGCCCACGGAGAGCCTGATATGTTGTCTTGGATCAAATAAAATCAGGAGGCCTAGAAAATTGGCTCCAGATGAGGGCCTTGAGGTCTGGGCTGGGGGTGGGAGGATCTGATCATTGGAAAGGATGAGTTTGTTAGTTCACCACCTTTGAAAGCCTCGGGGTGAATTTGCGCCTGCGGGCAGCCTCGATCACGATCTCGCCGTGCGTTTTTGGAGGAAGGCCGGTGGCAAGCTCAGAGGATTAGGAGGTAGTGACTTTGAAATAGGAAATGCTGTGCAGAGTGCAGCAGAAGACCTCAAAGAATAAATAACCACATGAGGTACACGCGGCATCTACCAACGTGACCACGCCCACCCGAGACCATTAAAAAAAGATGGTGGCTGTAATGGGAAGAGGAACGAGAAGGGTTACCCTGGATGATTCTGGTGGTGGTGGTGCGTGCAGACTGCACGGGCAACAAGGAGTGAGGACAGGAGGAGAAAGTACATCATAGCTCGTCTTTCTGTCCCGTGTTCACCCTCAGGTGGTGGGCGGGAGATGAGAGTGGCGCGCCCTGGTGTCAGTGCCCCTCTGAGGCCTCGTGCCGAGGACTCCAGCTACCTGGAAGGAGAGAGGCAGAGAGATTCAGGGAGGGCCTGCATAGCGGCGTGGCTTCAGACGATAGCAACTCGAAACAGTTCTGATCATTCCGACTTCTTGTTTCTTACATGTTCCCATGATGGTTTTTACGTTGCCACCGTGTTGTGAACCAGGGAGGGATTTAACATCCATGTCAATGGGACAGTACAAGGCATGGTCAGTAATCTCCCGTCAGGTTATAAAACTGCTTTCCATAAAAACTTTGGCTAGGTGATCACTTTAAAGTTGTATGTCGGCTAGGTTTCGTGAAGAGGATCACACACCCTCAATGGATTAAAATCTGCTTGAGTCAAATAGTGAATTAGTGACTGTTAAACAGAGCGGCATGAAAGGCCTTAAAGAGTAAATAAAATACACACTACCAAACCTCTGTCGAATCCATCCACTATTTCATCAAAGATGGTCTGAGCATCAAGAGCCACAACTATATAATAAGACTATTCTGATGGGGTACAATGATGTAAAACAGATTAACATTAACATTTTAAAAGCATCTTTAAAAGACCTGGTTAAAGCCTTGCCTATGTTGTCCAGGGCTAATATTCAGCACACCTAGCGACTAATCTCTTATGGAGATGAAGTAATACTGCACTACGAAGAGAAGACAACTTGTTTGATCGGTGGAGACTAGGGAATGTCTATGTGGACAAAGCATATTCCTGGCTCAGCCATCCGGTATGCAAAACAGGAAATGAAAATGTTAAGCATATTGTGCAGGTTACACAGGAGGCATGCGTCAAACTTGACGTCAGTGAGTCGACTGCTTGTTTTTTTGCTCCATTTACTGACTCTTTCGTCATGGACAGTTTACATTGCATTTGTGACGTTGCTCCGATTTGAGAAAGAAAAGCATCATTAATTATTTATAAGAGTTAAAAAAATAGAAACATTTCAGAGGCTGAATGAATGAAAAAATTATTTCTGAGGTATGGTAGCCTGTTTGTACTATTCTCTCTGGAAAGGTTTTGAAGTCCTCTGGGTACAGAGATGCCAACGTTTCAGCTCTATCAATCAGAGTCCCATATGATGGAATGTGGTTGAAGAGACCGTAACCCGGCATCCTTGACTTTGCGCTTTCTCTCTGGAACAACCAACTGATTTTAAATTTCATCAACCTTACTAGAAATGGCACTAACACAAAACCTAACTGGCCAAGCTTAGCCAAGACCACTGGGAAGAGAAGAGTGGAAAAATTTGTATAACCTAATGACCCCTGTAGAGGAAGTAATGGTGGCCACACGCATCAAACGTGCCCCTGAAACGTATTGGATGAACATGAAACAAGAGTCCCTCCCCAGCCCCCCACCTACCCACCTCCCCCTTTTTATTCACAAGAACGCAAAATATATATATATATTTCATAACTCTCTATTTCCATTTGATAGAGACATATAACGTCTGTGCTTCCTTAATTTCTTTTCTCTTGTTCCCTCTCACACCAATGAAGGCCTACTGCTTGAGGCTATCCCACTAAATACAGCAGATGAACGATGATGTCTCTTTCCTCGGTTACATTACTTTTTAAAATGTATTTATTTACTCTGCCGATGCTGCTGAAAAGGGAGATTTTAAAAAGTCAAAAAGTGTTCAAGTTACACTATCCACTCAGAGCAACACTAATCTCAAAGGTAAAATTGAAGTTTTTCCCCACAAGAAAAGTGACTTTTGACCCCACAAGAGAATCACTCGTGAGTTTAGAGATCCATCGCAGGCTTCAGGACCACCATGTGGGGTGTCCGTGTTATTCGAACGCAGTATTCGGCTGGCATCCAACAGCCCTATGGAGAAGCGATGAGCTGGCTGATGGAATGCATGTTTCTCTGACTTACTGCTGGCTCCTAGCCTGGAGCGGTCAGAGTGACTTGGGCCGCTGGTCATTCAGAAACCTGCACAGTGCTGCTGGTCCTGCAGCTTTGCTTGGGGGTCACCTCAACAGAACAGCCTGAACAGATTTGCTTAGGGGTTCGCACTTTGTTTGACAGCGGGCAGGGGGGACTCTGAAGGTCCACTTCTTTAACATTAAAGAGGTACAATAGAAAAAACATATATACAGTCTTACACATCTGCTCATCAAAACCTTAAATTTATAGATAAAAATAATTTACTGGGACTCCTATAGAAGGTACGCTAATATACAGAGCTATTGTGATCTAGCTACAACGGCACACTGACTTCTGGTGTCAGGACACTTTCTTAGCTTCATCCTGCTTTTAGGCAGGATGCCTATAGCAGACTTGGATTTGACCCAAGACTACACGACATTACTGGACATGCAGTCACTTTTATGAGCGATTATTGACAGTGAACTTGACTGCACCTTTACTTGGCCTCATCTACTACAATGGGCAGCAGATTGCCTTACATTCTGTCTGGCCCCGTTGACTGGAAGAGCTGTCCCCGCCAAAGGCTCTTTTACATGAAAACACATCATCGACTTGTCCACCTCCCCCACTCCAGTGAGCAGCCAATAACCAGCTATTATTCCTGGCCCGGTTTGACTGAAAGAGCTATTACACACACCGGACAATGCAAAAAACAAACGATCGACTTTTCATCTAGGTCATAGGCCCGGTAAGAAAACTAAAATAATATTTCCCAAGGTATTAAATCGCACGGATACGGAGTCACAACAACATATTACTTGGAAGTGTTGCTAGTTTGGATTGCTGTAGAGTAGTATGGGGTTCTTAAATCACACATTCGCAAATGGCTCCATAATTAGTAAGGTAGGCTGTTTAACAAATTAGTTCCCAGTTGGCCCTTGATCACACAGTAATAATTTTAAATAGCCTACATTGATTTAGCCTTTATGAAATAACTTGACAAACTATCATTAATCGTGTTGGCCTAAAGTTCTTAGGAAACGAGACATTAAAAAAACAAAAAAACAAAAAAGCTATTAGATAACATCTGACTAATCTCACAATGAAACTTAATATTAAACACTATCGTAAGAAAATAAAACTCACAAATAACATATTTTTAAATCTTTTCTTTTGACCAGTCTTTCTACTCAACATTCGCTAGTGGGATATTAAAAAGTGTCATACCGAACTGTATTGGTTTAAAATTGGCACTAGCTAGGGTGTGTCAGGGAGACAGCAATGGGGATTAATATTTTTTTTAACTTAGTTTGTTGTTACTTAAAACCGATGGTAAGGTTCTCAGACTTTAATATACAGTATTTGACTTTTATAGTTATAGGTAGGTAGCCTACTTGTGTTTTAACAGCGGCAGGTAAAAGTTTCCTCTCTGTCGACTAGTGCGTGGTAATTAGCTGTGGTCTTTCTGACAGGTTTGATGGGAAACAGGGCGAAAATACTAATTGGTCAAGAGTTTTGTGAAAGCCACTTCCTGTAGCCTGGTTTTTCCGCTGAACAATAACGGCATTGGTTACAGGAGCTATCCCTCAAGTCACACCTGTCTTATCGTTGGACTACTTACTTCTAATGAGCCACTGAGAATATGGGTTTTGAGGTCGAGGTTATAACCATCTTGTCGGGGCAACTGTTCCATGCATTCTGATGTATGTCATTTACACAATCATGGAATTTAGTTGCAAGACAAATCGTCATACAACTGGAAATATACATACCACTACAAATACCGATCTGTACACCCAAGATCTATTCTATAATACGCACATTTTGGTTGCATTTATTACAACACAGCACACCTGATTGTGAAAATTGAGGAAAAAATACATACATAGCTAAAATATACACTTTAACAGAGTGGAGAGATGGAACACTATCGAACAGTTACCATATTTGGTATTTATAGTGAGCTTAAATCATTTTCAATGAATTTTCAATTTTTTTTTAATTTATTAAAAAAGTGACAATGTGAGCAATTTACAAGGGTACTTAAATGTTTACCCTCCGAAGTTTCTGAATTAGTCTCCTATTGTTTATTCGAATGCCCTACCTCATCCGTACGTGTTCCATATATCGCATTTAACAACAAAGTCATAGCAAAACTTCTATTTCTGATAATACAGAGTGAGCCTAATTCGAATCGCGGGGTTTTGCGTTGCTAAGTGCGGTGCTGGATATCTTATAGCCATTGGCCAACAGATAGCGCTATTTCGCAAAAATAGGGAAATCAATTACAGCTACTATGCACCTTCTTACAATCTTACCTCACTTAACACTTCCGAAAAGTATGGATGAGTCACTTCGAACTAAAAACAAAAATATATAGTCTTCCTTACCGGGTTAACTAAATTGTTCGTTACTATTTTAACAAAATATATGGGTATTGACATTCGACCTAGTGTTCCGCATCTAGGCTATTATAGTCATAAAATGAAATTAACGCAGACTTTAGCATGTCTAAATAAGTTTTTGTAGACCCCAATGTAATAGTTAAACATTTCCTTTACTTACTTTTTGCCCAACGCTGCTTTCTAAGTAGGAGTATCACACCGCAATTCCGCTGCAACTCCACTACCTTCTCCCTTTAAGCAAAAGTTAATACTTTCCACAGTGCGTCCCAATGCTGATACTTCGAAAATTAGTCAACTGTAAATCATTCGTTCTGTAAAAGAGAAAGTTTCCCAGAGGTAAGGCTGTCTCCGAGCTATCAACAACAACTATAGCAAATTATCCGCTTTTGGAATTTGGTTTCCCACTTCATTTGTGAGGTTTCGAAGATGCGGGTTTGTTCTCTTTTGGTTTTTGCTGAAATTGTCAGAACATGCAGGGGGGCACCCCCAACCTTCCCTCCCTCCAAGCAGCTAGAAACCCCGTGACCAGGCTGCAGGTCTGGGAAACACCCAGCGTGACGCAATAAAACAGGGATTCCGCCCGAATTAAAGTCCTGACTTATTACAGAATAGGCCTTTTCTATAAATTACTGTTTCCTCATTGATTTTGCTGTCGTACGTAAAAAGGCTTACTATGAATCCAAACTACTAAAAATGTCAGTAGTCAGTGCAAAAAAATCACCAGCATTTCATATTTTTTATTTGACACTATAGAAACAACGATTTCGTACGCCTAGCATTTTATTAACAATCATTAATCAATAATCAATAATAATTGTTTATTAACAATTTATTAACAACCTGTAATTATACAGTGTAGAAACGCACCAAACCTGCGTAACCCTGTCCCGTAACTTCCTGCAGATGCCTTCACTCTATCATTTTTGGTCTACATTGATGTAGGCTAAGATAATACTGAAACAGGTGGGGTCTATTCACAAAATATACACATCCACTAAGTTTCTGAAGCAAGCAAGTACGCATCTTATCGACATTAAACATCCGACACGGTTTCCTGCCTGGAAGTTTTATTTTATTTTGACAATAATAGAGGGTTTAGTTATTTGTATGTTTTTTTTAGTCGCAGCAGTTTTCACAGTTACTGGAGGCTAGACATATTTGCGATTGTTTACATCCCCACCGTAGCATAAAGTAGATAGAGATTCGTAATAAAGAAATGTCAGCTGTAGGAAGAATAATAAGCAAAGCGCCAAGACAATTACTGTTTAAGTCACAATACAATAGAATTTCTGCAAAGGAGATCAAGACCTCTGGTGACGGTTCGTTTAACCGATAGATTTTCATGTCAAACTTAGTTTAATTACCTAAAGTATATAATAGAGGCGTATATATTTTATAATTGTCTTACTACCTTCATGAGTCGGAGTGGAATAATATATTGTTTTCGGTTTGCTACCGAAGGTCTATACCGGTGCCCCGGATTCACATCGGAATCAAGGAGCTTTGCACTTGCCCACCAGAACCGCGAAAGTAAAGTTATTGTGTATAGGCCTGATAGATTTAAACATAAATGTTATGACAAATTATTCTATAAATTAACTAATTGTGATAGCCAGCAGTGTATTATATCTTAATATAATAGGCCAGGCAGATATTTTTACATCAGGATACGATATACATAAAACCCTAATTACGCAAGCTAAAAAAACTAAAAATAAAAAAAATAAAAATAAAAAAGTTCATTTGGTTGAAATACAGTCTCAGACATCTATTCAGCGTTGAAAAGTTTCACTTTTCGCCGTTTTCCAACGACATCTAACCCCAACAATGCCATAAGCAATATAGTTAACGGGGCTGCTGTTAATACCATAAAATCACAAAACAATGCAATCAGATGTATTTATTTTTTTAATAAAATACATTCATGAAAAACATATAAAAATAAATAAAATTAAACTGCCAAGGAATGTTAAGTTTTTCTAATTCATCTTTCAAAAATTGCCTACCTGCAGGTCCGGTTGCACATCTGCCACACGAGTATTGCGAGCTTCGCCCATAGGCACCAAGCCCAACCACTTGACAGGCTGTTTAGCCGAATCTTCCATTTTTGCAAATAGTTTTAACTTCATCCCACAGTTTTAAAAAGAGCAATCAATTTTCAATTCTCGATCAGCCCTGTGAACCAGTTGAAGAGAAATGAAATGCCGTTGGACGTTTTTGAATGGCTTTTATGCTTGACTTCCTGTGGATGTCAGGAATTGGATGGACAATCCAGACCGGAATTCCCGTGTGTGTTTCGAACTGATAAACCGTTCTATAGAACAAACACACGCCATCCTGCTGAAGTTGCTTAATGTATCACATTTTTGCAGAGATTTCACGCTGTCTACAAAACATATTATGCTAATAGAACGCCTGGTCCCATAAAGTGGTGTTTGGGACGGAGTTTTTTCTTTAGATGTATTGTTTATTTTAAATAAATAATTGAAAACAGCAAATACACACTTTTGTATTTAGACTGCAAGTATGTTCATCATATGTTCGTCTTTAATGCAGAAGTCTGATTTGCTGGAAACCATGACTAAAAATATCAGAATATAGTGATATTTAAATTTAACCGCACAGAAAATAGGTCAGGACTATTTGTCTATGTGATACGCACACGACCCCAATATGTATTTGTATATGGTATATTAACGAGTTGTAACGCCTGTTTTGTGGGTGGAACTACGTGAAATTCCACCCAAATTTAGCCACCCATTGAGATTACCAATACACTGATATTACCGCGGAGATCACCGCAACTATGTAGACATGCAAATAGTTGTGTGCATCTATACAGATGTGAGGAGTATGACACTGACATTTTTGGCACCACCTGTTTTTTTCTTTTTCTTTTCTTATTTTTTATCGCATTTTGGAATTTTCAACTGGTTTCCCTAATGACTTTAACAGGTTGACCATTCTTTCTGCTGTTGGTAGAGGATACGTTTTTACTCAGTTACCATTAACCCGGAGAAACCTATGTATTTTTTTTTGTTTGTTTTTTTTTTTTTTTTTACTAATTTAAACATCTGGGTACGAATTATGCATATTCCAGACAACACCTGGGCTGGTGTAAAACATCACTGGGGATTGCATTGTAGATAAACATTTGTTTGCACCTTGCTGCCGTCAATACACCATGAATAGTTTATCACAATACCAAATTGAACTTAAACCTCTTAACTTAAACTTAAGACCCTTTATCATTTTCAGTTTTTGATCGTCTCAAATGCTGTCTCTATTTTGATCCTAGTAATTAAAACTTTTAACTTTTTCTTTCCAAAGCACCTGTAACCAATGCTCCATGGTCCAATTTCTGTTTTCTTGTGAATATTTTAGCCTTTGTCTTGTTTCACCTTCTTAGCAGAGGATTTTTGACCCTGTCGTTTATTCCCAATTTCATGTTTGATTGTTGATGGATAGAAAGTAACATATCTTGCAGATTCTGTAGTCAAATTGACCAATTTCTTCTTTCTTTTCTTTATGGATATTATCACTAGGTATTGCTAAACAACTATTTGGGCCTGGTCCTTGGTTTTTCAAGTATGATTTTTTATACCTGTTAATTAAGCTTCAGAAACAACACCTTGAGGTTTGAACTTTTAGCTTTTAGCTTTATGGATGTGTGGAGAGGAACGTCACACATGTTTTATACAGTTATACAATTGAAAATAAAAATGTATTTATATGGTTTGAGTGGTACATGCAATGCATGCATGGATTTAAAAAAAATATATTGTGGTTGCAAGTCACATTTTTTTGGCCTGTTTAATAAACTATATGTTCTCTGCAGGCTGAAGAATATGGGGGATGTTTGATGGGTGTCAGGCATCAGGGGCCCAGGTCCAAGGGCCTTCCCTCCTCTCTCAAACTACCGTTGAGCAGTTTGTAGTTTGCAAAATGAAAACGTAACAATCCGTAAATAAACCTAACCGACAGCTGTTTAAAGTTATTTTGATGAAATGGTTTAGAGCATGAATTGTTGCTGCGGTTGGAACTGCATGTTCAGTAATGTGTTAATACAGAACCGTTCATGACCTGAAGATATGGTAACTGTGTTGAGTTACTATATTTTTAGGCCTATTTATGAAAAAAAATAGAGGAAAACTGAGAAGTTGTATACAGATCTATCTGTAAATCTATATATCGCTGATTTTTCCTGCTCACAATTGGGCATTGTGCCACTTAGTTCAATCACTCCCTTTGCAACTGAGACAGAAACCAAATTATTCAATGAATCTTCAAATTAAGCTAGCAAGACAAAGACTAAGGCCTAATAAATTTTGCAGTGGCCAGGGTCTACAAGGACAAAATGATGGAATCACATTCGCTGTTCGCGTAGTGGTCCACTTTCATAACAACGTGCACCTCCTTGCCGACCACCACCTGGCCACGCCCCTTCCTGGATTCAAAGATGGCTGATTTCAAAGAAACACTACAAGAGAAGGTTTGGCCGAGGAGACATCTGTATGACATTTCATTGAAACATTACGAAGACATGTCCATGGTAGGGAGATAACAGAAACACTGGAATCTGAAGAGTCTATAAACAGACAGTATCTGCGAGACCGATTTGTAAAAACAGTAGCAGGCTAATGCAATCGCAACAAGAAATTAGTGAATGACAAAGATGCCATTGAGGTTAAACTGGCCCATCTATTTGAATACAGACACTTGTCAAGTTACAGTGTGCTTCTTTATTTATTGATTCATAATTAATTTGTAGAAGCATTAGGCAAAGCAGCTCCTCTAAGTTTTGTGCTACCCATGGTTGGTCACACAGTGCTCTGAACCTTGACCTGCCACTTGACATTGTAGCTACATGGAGATTTACACAGAAGCCAAATAAGTACAAAATGCTTGTGTCTGCTGGGAAACAGTCGCGTTGACGTTCTTTTGAAATATCTAAGGCTTTAGGGCCTATGCAGAGGATCACAACTTGGAGGTGTTTGAAACCCACCTGTAAACAGTAACTCCGCTGATGTAAGCTTGAACACTGTAGCACCAGGGTGATGCCCTGAAGATGTTATGGAAACATGGTAATGTCCTTATCTGCCCAGCAGTCTGTATTTGTAGCTCTGTGCTGAGCAGATAAACCCAAAAATAAGTGCCACTATTATTTGCATTGTTCAGCTTTTGCAAGCAATTCGTCACTCATTGGACAAACTGGCTCTGCATATTGTTCTGCTCAATTGAAAGAAGTCAGTACAGAGCCACCTGTGCTGGGCAGGGAATGATGGATTGTCCGTTTTATTGTCAGTTTACTCACTGATTTACTCACAGGTGCCACTTACCCAGTGCACCACACATAGCTAGATTATACAACTGGATGTTTACTAAATCTACGAAAGGCTGCCCCCTTTCAATGATGCAATGATGACCTTTGAAATATAAACCATGGTCATGTTCTCAGGATCTCTCAGGATTCTCACTGTACGTATTAATGCTCTACCCACTTAAATGTGCTGGTTTATGGACGTTCTTGGAAAGCATCGAAACTGAAGCGCACAAAACACTTGTTAGGATCTCGGCTGTTTTCGAGGGTGGCAAAGAAGAGGCCTACGTGATTCAGTACAATCAAAACACAATGCTTTAGCAGGGTGTGTGCGGGGTGGGGTGGGGGGTTGTGAAAGCCATGTCAGCTGAGACGTTAGGGTGCGGCTTAGTTGACTGAGTTCGCTTTTTTTTCTTCTTTCCTTGAGACCAAAGCTGATCATGTCCGGTTTAATTTAGAACTCCATACCTCTGAAAGAAGAAGGAAAAAAAGCAATGCAGTATTTCCTGTCAGAAAGGAAGCAGGAAGTGGCTGGTAGAGGGAGATACTGAGGCCTGGATGCTCAGAACAATAAAAACCTCACTCGCACAGGAAACGGATCTGCGTCAGAAAGGACACAACAGATTTTGGGAAGGGCCGTGGCACTGACCCCTGCGGAGGAACGAGTAAATTAACACTGCGGTATCCAGGACAACGCATTTCTATCGCAAAATGCAGTTAACTATGTGACGTGAATTGATTCGAGTTTGTGTCAGTGATTATTTATATGAGTTTCTTTATGATTATATGTCTGGCATTGAAGACAAATATTGCTTGAGGCTGTGCAATCGTGGAAAATCCACAGAGAACTATGCCATCAAGCTTTAAGCTTGTGTATCTGAAAGGCAGAAGGTCTTTATTTTTGTTTTACGGAACACAGAAGGGATCCTGACATTGTTTTGTTTAAATTTCCCAGCCAAGACAAAGTCGATATGGTGGTCCACATTGAGAACCAGGGAGTGCCAGAATTGAACACAAAGACTAACAAGCATGGCAACGTGTATTCTGTTTGATTGTAAGATGAGACTGGCTAACACCATCCGTTTTTGATTTCACTTTTAAAAAAAAAATGTGTATGGTCATTGCTGCTCTCTGAAAAAGTGCTTTCATCTTGCATTTAAACCCTGATTGATCCCCATTAGCAGTGCTTTTGAGAAAACATTTTTAGGTTAATTTTAATAAGTAAGATGTTGACCATGTTAGAAAATTAGTATTTCCTAATGGACCGACTGTGTAATGTGTATATGGGGATGCAGCTTTCATTAATCAAACGGGGCCCACCTGGATTTGGGGTGGAATGAAATATAACCTGGACCACCTGCTGATCATGAGCTATTTTTTTAAGAGGATAAAAAAGCAAACGTAACATCCAACCAGCCCTCTGAGAGAAGGGCTTTCTCCTCAGGGCCTTTGGCAGCTCTGTATGGATCCCGTCTCTACTGCACTACGGTAATAGGTATCCCTGGCAGAGGAAGTTAATCTCACCTTTTATATGTGTGCAGGACTTCAGATATTGCCGCACATTAATCACCTTCACCGACAATACAATCCCCTATCATGCCCCCATTCTCCTCTACAGACTGTGGGTTCTGTCTTTCTGGGTTATGGTGTGCGAATGTGTGTCTGAGTGCGGTTGTGTGTGGATGCACGTCTTTGAGATATAAAGATCTGCCAGCTTCTCGTGCAGGTTAGCTGGGCATCACTTCTGGCTTCCCTGCACATGAGGCCCTGCTCTGCGAAGACGGGTGTGTCGGCTTCCACATGCATGTAGGCCAGAGTATTCACACTCCTCGACATCTGCGTCGCTCTGATAAGCCCCCCCACATCAAGCTCAATCCACATCGGTGACATGATTTCCAGCACTGGGAGCCAAACAGGACTTCCTGGCTCCCAAGGCCTGGTCCCTCTTCCTCTACAGAAACTCAGCAGGCATCACATGCTCCGCCCTGCTCTTTTACTCACAGCAGGCATCACACGCTCCGCCCTGCTCTTTTACTCACAGCAGGCATCACACGCCCCGCCCTGCTCTTTTACTCACAGCAGGCATCACATGCCCCGCCCTGCTCTTTTACTCACAGCAGGCATCACACGCCCCGCCCTGCTCTTTTACTCACAGCAGGCATCACACGCCCCGCCCAGCTCTTTTACTCACAGCAGGCATCACACGCCCGCCCTGCTCTTTTACTCACAGCAGGCATCACACGCTCCGCCCTGCTCTTTTACTCACAGCAGGCCTGTCTTGTGTATCTGCACCTACAATAACAGATATCATCATACATGTTCTCATTTTCAGAAGCTCTTCGGGACAATGAGATGCCAATACAAATCTCTCTCCAACTAGATATGCACTGAATGATTATTAAACAATAAAGCTTCATGGCTAAGAATCAAACAACATGAGGCCATGCTGTCACACCAAATTATAAATTGCCATCTCATTCATTTTTGTGTGGGTGTAATTTCTCCTGTTTTGTCATTTGTGTGCACCCGGTGAAAACAGAGAAAAGGCCTGTGTTATAATTGCAAGCAATGCTTCACAAATTAAGATTTTCTAAACTAACAAATATCCGAATTTAGAATGAGTTCACACTCTTATATGAAGTACTTTAAAGCCTGTCACTCAAGGACTGTTATTGTAGGAAACGGACATCGAGGGCAGGTCGAGACGGTTCATGTGCATTCCACTGAATAACACGGAGCAGAAAAAATAGAATAAAAACATGGGTGATAAGTTTATTGGAGATGAGCAGACCTTCAGTCCGGATTAAAACACTCTCTTCCTGGATACTAACTGTCAATGGCGACTGCCATTGTTTTCAACAATTATTTATTCTTGAGTTTAACCCTGAGTTTCATCAAAATTCTCAGATTACGGGTCAAATTGAATGGACAGGCTAAATCAACCTTAATAAAATGGCATAAAAGTTAATATCGCTCCTTGTGGAAAAAAAAAGGTTTAATTGATTGCGGTGGTGGATGGGCACTGAAATGTTAACATAAATTTTTTAAATACGCAGGTTGCGTGGTGAATCCAACAATAACATCCATGAAGCCAAGATCTCTTTAGCCTTTCAGGGGCTCATATATCACTCTGCAAATGGCAAAACAACTAAACTTCAAATTCGCCTAGCAATAAAGTAATAAAACAAAAGAGCCAAAAGGTAAGCCCTTCTGTTAAAGCGAATATCTGCACGTGTGTCACAGGCCACAAAGCACGGCCATTTTTCCTCCTCCTGCTGGTACGTTGTTGTGTTTGGACGCCAAGAAGCTCTTCTAAATTGTCACAGGTGGCTACCCCCACCAGTCATAATGTATCGCCAGTGGCAGCCTGAAATGATTTCCCAGAAAGTGTGACGAAAAACAAGAAAGTGTGAAGAGGGGTTGTAAAAAAAAAAGAAATAACCCCCAGGGGTCCAGAAATGATCTGGCATAACATCAGCAAAAAAGAAGGCCGGCTACCAGCCGAATGGGATTCATTAAACTGGCTACACAAACATTTATGCTACACTTTACATGTTTTCCTGGTGTGTTTCAGAATATCTATGGGAAATGATCTGTGCAGGAAAGGTGCTGAAACTCAATACCAGATTTGTCATGTTGAGAAGACAGGCTCCCATTAGAGCACTGGATAACAACAGGAAGTCGGAGGGTGAAGCGCATGTCTCTCTCCGAAACATCTTAAACGAGACCATGACAGACACATTAAACACACTGTTCGTTTTTTTGTGGTTTAATAATGAATTGCGTTTTCTGTGAATTCCTTGCTTGTCTAATTCAGGGTTGCAGTGCACCAGAGCCCAACCTAGCTGACACTGGGCATGGTTACCCTCAAGGACAGGAGACAGACAGGCCAATTTTACAGCCACCATGTCCACCTAACATGCTAGTCTATAGATCCACTCATTTCCCCAGGAGATCGCTGTTAAAGCTGGTGGGTAGGTGAGTTGGAGAAGACTGACTCCTTCCATTGGGGCTTGTTTCTGCAGAAAGTGAGGAGAGCGAGTGGGGAGGGGCACGTTTGGTACAGGATATAGGACAGTACAACAAAGGAACACGCCTGTTCCCACACACAGACACCCCTTCACCGTTAGCCTCCCCTGACATGCCAGCACAGGGTTAATGAACTGGCTCCCAGAAAGGAATTTTATCCCAAGCCTTGAAAATAGAGACCAGAACAAAAGTGGGAAGTGTTGTAGGCTGTTCCCCACGTTTATCTCGCCGGTGCACTCTTTGCCCTGGACAACCAATTCTCCTCCCACCCAACCACCCTCTTCCACCTTTTCGAGCCTCATGTCCTAACCAACTTTCATCCATGTCTTCTGGAAAAAAATACTGGGGTCCCTTTTGCATTAGCTCCTCGGCCTGGTATTAAGACACTTCGTCATGATAATGCACGCATGTAGTCGTGAGATGTTGGAGGAGGAGGGATGTTATGTGTGTTATTGTGGAAAAAAATAGTCTTCATTTCGCATGATTTGTTGTTTATTTAAATATTCAAGTCTTGGTGCTCACAAAATTCTCATGAAATAAAAATCTGATGGGATGCCACTGCTGGTATTTGACCCGACTGCTTTGCCTGTGGTACCTTCCTTGATTCAACAAAGACAGCATGTATCTGGACATCTGCACCGACGGTCTGACGGTGCCACAAGTAGGCCGAGTAGGACCAGCTCCTCATGCTCACATGCACGGGGCAGCATTGGCACCATAGGGCTTTGGAGGGAGCACCTGGGTTTGCCTCATGCGGCTGTTTCGTCAGAGGAAGACTACCTAAGAGAGACCACAACAATGGTCGCTACTCTTAGCTGTGAGCATTTAAAATGGATGCAACTCTCTTTACAGGCAGCAGATGTGCCTGTTGCTCTCATTTGTTTGTGGTAATGTGAGTAATGCCTCTGTATTCTATCTAAATTACCGCAGTGTGTGAATAATTGGTTGGACAGAGTGATTTGTTATATCTGCTCAGACAGATATAAATCTTATGGTAGGATGATTTTAGACAGACGTGCAGGTGCAGAGGTGGGAGGAGGGGTGACAGAGGATTGGTTTGATGATAAATGGCCCTTGGTGCTGACCTCAGAATAGCATTACCTCTTTTGGTTTTTTAACTGACTTCTTGCACTTTGATGTGTTTTAAGCAGTTAGGGAGATTTTTGGAGTATTAAATTCGCTGTCATAGGTTTACGTAGATGTATATTATCATTTTGAAAATCATATTTAGAATGATAATTGCCTAATAGTCGTGTTAATATAGATTAATATAGTGGTCAACAAAACAAATTAAAACTATTACTTGTAATTGAGTTTTGGTTTAAAATAATGATTTACTACATACATTTATTTCCCGCACCAGCATTTTTTGAAGTCAGCTTCTTCAATAATACCATTATACGACAGCTGCCGCCCCATCTTGTGATTTATGATAATTAGGGCAAGTCCATTCAAGTGTTGCATCTAGCTCTGTTCACGTCATGTTAACCACTGAACTATATTATTTATGTAGGCAAGGGGTAGCCAATCATAGTGCTGGAGAGTCACGGGATGCACGCAGAACTGAGTCCCTGATTAACTATGTTTATTATCACAATATTTTATTGTGATGCTCAGATCATGTCTTTAGTCTTTAGTGTTTTTAGCAGATAGCTTGCTAGCTTGATCTATAAGATAATTTTTTTCTTCAATGGCATTTTACTTGACAGTGTCCACTGAGAAAATAATGGAATTTTGTAGAACGTAGAACAATAGAACGCTATTGGCTGATTATTCTGCGAAGCATTTGCAGGCCCATATTGTTCCAATTTGATTGGCTGATGTTTTAGTCATAGTATAGAAACACGTTTATTCTATACCATCAAGATTCCATACGTTACACTCCATTCCATGCACTACTCTCCATGTAAATAAAATGTTGCTCTGGAAGAATTTCTGTTTGCTTCGTATTGCAGCAAAGAATAGTGGCATGGTTTTGGCTTTGTGACAAATGTGTTGAGGGTTCAAATCCGTCTTTAGAGCGCTGACCTTAAATCTTTAGGTCAAGATCTAAACATCTGCAGAGAAGACGCAACTGAATAAATGGTCAAGCAGAACGTGTAGGATGTTAAATGGGTGTCTTGCTGAAGAAGATAATAATTAAATAGTGACAGATTTGTGGTTTGTGTGGGGTCTAGTAAGTATGACATAACTGGAGAGGGATGTTTTGGAGTCCAAGTGGAGACAAGCCACGGAGAGCGTTGTTATGACTGTGGAAGCTGTAGGCTCGGACAGCATGCAAATCTAATCTCGTCGTGCAGCAGGTTTATTTTAAAAGGGGACATAGAAAAATAAAGTCCATTATTTCCCCATTTATACAGGCTGCGATGGGATTTTGCCCCAGGATCCAACTTAAATTTTTTAACTTATCGAATGCGTTCATTGCTTTAATCTACATTGTGCTTCATGGTTTGCATAGCCGAGGTATTCTATTCAGTGCTAGAATGGAGTGAACACTTATTTTCCTTCCCTGTTTCCTGTTACGAGCACGGTGGTACAATGGTGGGTAGCATACAGCACCATGCAGACGGAACTGTTTTTCTTTGTGCAGCAGCCCCCTGATAGGAACGCGATACGGTGACAATCTCGTTCACACTGCACCAGCTGTGTAACGTGAAGCATTCCATACAGCGGCCAGATCAAATCACAACTCGTAAACGTTTAATCCTCGAGCCTGTGTGTGTTTCAAAGGTGTGTTGCTTATGCGTGGAGCAACGCATATGTATTTTTCAAACAAATCATACATTTTACAATGTAAACCACATGCATGGTATGAAGTGAAGTCCTCTGACTGGTCAGCATCCTGCTGGTTTCAGTCATTCAACGTGGGGTCGCCCATCCCCATTGGTCAGATGCAGGACTGTGACGGTTGCATATGCCTACCAATTCAAATA
>JAOYSI010012161.1:0-40039 GCA_025775065.1 Hiodon alosoides | reverse complement strand
GTGTCCGAGGACGCCCCCGCAGGGACAGCCGTGGGGACAGTGCAGGCCGTCAGCACCTCCAGTGAGTTCCTCGGTCTCCTCTGAGTTCCTTAAGGGTCATCCTGCTGGTTTTTGCCTTGCGCATCGCGTGGCTGCCATTCCAGCGAGTCACTGCGTTCCCACATCGTCTCCCCGATGTCTCTGGACTGCCTGAGACGCGGTTGGCAGAGCTGCTAATGGGTTTGGGTGAAGCTGGGTGGCACAGCGATATGGCCGACCATTCAGCTGCAGTGTTTGCAGCCTGTGTTTATTTTGCTGCGAGTGCCGTCTGTTGGGGAGTCAGGGCCAGGAGAGGGCACAGAGGACAGACAGTCTTTCAGTGATTCCTGCTGGGGGGGGGGGTCAGTATGGACATTAGGGCACTTTGCTTTATCTGTTCTTTTATTTTCGATAGCATTGCTTTTTGGCCAGAATTTTAAATATTTTCTGGCCAGTATACGTAGGTTAACATTAGGCTGAGACTTCAGAACTGTTTTCATGGGTTTTAGGCCATGCATCTCTGTAATGTCAATATAGCAATATCACATTTTCTGTTAGTATGTGTTGTGCACTTCCAGATCGCCTTATACTGCCCTAAACCGTGTTACACTGCTTTTCCTTAATTGTAGGGGCCAACCAGACAATGAGTGGGGTTTGCCATCAGTTAAAATAAACCTTTATTACTATGGCCTTATGTTACCACACCACTTGATTATAGACGATTATGCCCCATAAGAGTTCCAAGCTCATGCTTTCTATTGAAAACCGTTGTGTCAACTGATAAACAAACAAACAAATCACTTCAGATCTGAAGGTCTTGCTGTCGTAAATTAATTTGTTAATTTGTAAATTAATTTGTTCCACAATCTATGGAATAAGATGTGATTATGAGGTACATTAACCTAATTAAACACTTCATATTCCTCTACAATGTCAAAGAAGAGATGAAGTCAGTCAAATCCCCGGTTTAGCAGGCTAATAGGTTGTGACTCTTTGTTGGGAAAACAGTATGGCGCTCTGACAGCTTAGCTTCACCAGGGTTAGACAGTCATTTAAGGTTGTCTTGTTGTTTATCAGATTTAACCTTGCATTAACTCAGAAACATCTAGAATGGCTATGCAGAGTAGCCAAGCCTTTAAGCTCAAACTACAAGCTTTCCAACTGCCTCAACTTTGTAGTGCAGTAACTGTGCATGGTTCAAAAAAGGACTTAGACACAAATTCTTATCCAAAATCCACTTTAGTGCTTGTGTCCACCGTGAGCGTTTCTTAAACGCTGTTTTTCGCATTGACCTTAATAGGAATGTCGCGTTTTACGCGTGTCTAAAACGAAAGGTGGTTCAGGGCGCTATTTTCTCGTCACGGAGTTCCGCCCCAGGAGGGTTTTTAACTGTTGAAAACGGGTCAAATTTTGGTTAAAAGGAGCGCTCATAAATGTAATTTAATCCCAGTTGACCAATCAGAAAGAGGTTGAAGCCAACACTGTGACAACACGACCAACGTGGAGAAGTTAATTTTTTGTGTGTCGGGGAGAATGAATGCTTTTAGAATATATTGAATATAATAAGACAAGGACATGCTATTGCAAGTACTGCCCTGCTATGTGTTGTTATACTGATTTATTCTGATGTTATGATACATTAGATATGTCATATAAATGAATAATGTCCAAGTCGCAGTAGCAGCTATACCTGTAGCCGCGATGAACATTGCACTGGGTTCCGTTTATTTCCTCGTTAATTCCGTATCATATCAACAAAATAACCCAGCGCTGCTGAAGCGCTCCATTCAGCATTGGGCAGTTTTCAGGTTAAAAAATAAACTCTCCCAGTGGTGTCCTTGGTCTAGTTTTGCAAGTCTGGTTTTGACCATTTAAAATATAAGTTTCTCATAGCACAAGTTCTAAATGTATAATTTATGCTTTTTAAATGCTTTTTATAACAAAATTCTAATCCAGAGTATTTTTTGTTGAACATGTCAAACATTTACCACTCAAAAGTCCCCAAAATGTCAGCCAGATAATGTCCTCTCAAAAGTCAGCCAGATAAGCAGGTAAACAAACAAATGAAAAAATAAAGTAATATTTTTTCAGTGAACAAGCATAGATTCCTCTCCATATTTCTAAATGGCGCATGAAGCCATTGTTGTTGCTATTAAAACAACCACTATCTGTACATGCAGATTCTCTGGAGCCTCAGTCCTACAGGATCTCCTCTGGTGATCCCCGGGGCCTGTTCACCGTTCACCCTCAGACTGGTCTCATAAGCACCGATAAAGCCCTGGACCATGAGATCCAGCCCTTCTTTTTACTTCTGCTGCAGTCCTATACTGGCACCTCACCCACCTATAGCAGCACCCAGGTCAACGTCACCGTCACGGACGTGAACGACAACCCGCCCGAGTTCTCCAAGGACAGGGATGTGGTCACCATCTCCCAGAGCACCTTGCCAGGGACCGTTCTCTTCATCGCCCATGCCCATGACCGAGACAGTGGCCCCAACGGCGAGATCCGCTACGCGCTGCAAGGAGGCGACACCAAATCTTTTTCCATCGACCCTTGCCTCGGCACGGTGGTCCTGAACAAGAGTCTTTCCCGGGACGTCCGGGACAGCTACGCCCTCAAGATCCTGGCTGAAGATGGAGGGGTTCCCTCGCTCACCTCCACACTGATCCTCACGATCAATGTGGACCGCGTCGCTTCCGAGGACAACCTGGCCTTTGAGACGCTGGTGTACCAGGTGGAAATCAGCGAGAGTGCCCATCGGGACACCAGGGTTGTTCAGGTCCGAGCGCATGGACAGCGCCTTCGGGCCTCCTACGCAATCTCCTACTCCCTTGGGTCCACTCCTGAACGCACACCCTTTGGGATCCACGCTGAGAGCGGCTGGATGTTCCTGACATGGAGCCTGGACCATGAGTCGGTGTCCGAGTACCACCTCACAGTACTGGCCACTGCCCTGGAAAGCCGCGGTGTCCTCAGTGCCACAGCCACTGTGGTCGTCACAATCCTGGATGAGAATGATAACACTCCAGTGTTCACCCAGGATGCATATTTCTTCACTATTGAAGAGGGCCCCTTTCCCCAAGGACTCATCGGCAATGTCAAAGCCACGGATAGGGACACGGGGAGGAACTCTCTGTTGAGTTACATTCTGCTGTCTGATGGGAAGCACTTCCGTATTAATTCTAAAACAGGTTAGAACCGGATTCTACCCTTTTAGATTTCAAATGATACAATACTTGGTCTGGAAAAGGTTTATGTTCTCTCCATCTCTGTCTTTTTGTCTCTCCCTGATCAGGGGAGATTATAAACTGGGTGGCTGTGGACCGGGAGCAGCACACTCACCATGATCTGAAGGTGTTGGTGACGGACCATGGCCTCCCTTGTCTCAACGCCACCACCCACATCTACATTCTGGTCACAGACATTAACGACAACCCGCCGCAATTCACACACCTGCCCGCTGGCAAGGAGCTCAATGTCCAGGTAAGTGTTCCAGTACCATCCTCCATTCTTTTCACTAGGCTAGAACAGTTTCCCGTCCTTTTCACTAGGCTAGAACAGTTTCCCGTCCTTTTCACTAGGCTAGAACAGGTTTCTGTCCTTTTCACTGGGCTAGAACAGTTTCCCGTCCTTTTCACTAGGCTAGAACAGTTTCCCATCCTTTTCACTAGGCTAGAACAGGTTCCAAAGGTTGGCAGCCTTATTCAGGGGGTGCTTAAGCCCCCGCTAGCCCCTCTCTCCTGCCGCCCCTGTTCTAAGGTATCTAATGCTCCTCTTGCCTGACAGGTTTGGGCCGGCCTACCAGCAGGCTCCGTAGTAGCGACCATGTATGCCAAAGACCTAGATGCTGGAGAGAATGGGACGGTCCAGTACACTTACCTGTCAGGTAAGTTCATTCCATGAGGGCCATTCTGTGTGAAGACAGAAACTTCCCTCAGAACTATGGCTATGACTTATCTGCAAAGTTTATACCTTCTTAAATACATATAATGACCCAATATTTCATAAATACTTTGAATCTGCATAATAAATTATTTGCAGCACAGTCTTTCTTGTTTGTTATAAGTACCTTAATAAGAAGGATTCATGGCAATTCACATTTTTTAAATCCTCCACCGTTGATTGAGATCCTCTTGAACACGGGCCTGTCTTAATTTAAGTGGTTGTGTTCTGTCGTACTTCCTTTTTCAGATGACGCCATCGGTTATTTTGAGATTGACAGCCGTAGCGGAGAGATCAGAACAACAGGGAATTTCTCAGCGCACCCCAGACCGTACTACACGCTAACGATTGCTGCCACGGACAACGGGTCAAAGCCGCTTGAGGAAACAGCGGTCATTCACCTGCAGGTGTTGTCCCAGTGCATGCTTGGCCTGTTTCTGATCAAATAAGAAACATATTGTAGGGTTTCCCAACACAAGAAGACTTGGTTAGTCTCAGTCAGTCATCCTCAGTTTGTCCTTTGCGCGTCTGTGGAATATCTCATGTTCAAGCATTGGTCTTTTATAATGAATTTGTTCTATAATATTCAGTTCTGTTTTTTTAGCAATTGTACTGCTGTCATGGCAAATGTTGTATGGTGTTTATTATAATGCATCTGATAATGCATCTTAATTTATCGGGATAAATATCTAAAGTGATGTTTGAAGATTTGTTTGGTGAATTGGTAAAGCTGACGATAATAAACTGATTTGGCTATGGCTGTTGTTTCAGATACTCCCACCTGAGAGGCAAAGGGGCCATGCGGATTCCTGGGGCTTCCGGGAGTTCTCAGTGAGGGAGGACTCCAGGCCTGGGAAGGTCATTGGGTCCCTGAGGTTGGCAGAGGAACGCTACGGGGAAATGCAGTATTTCATTGCAGAGGGGGACGGCAGCATCCACTTTGGGATTGACAGCACCTCTGGGGACTTGTACATCAGCCAGGAGCTGGATTACGAGATGGCATCGCACTACCTCCTCAAGGTGTGTGCGGCAGACGGTGGGCGGAGCCAAGCACACAACGGGTCCGTGTTCGTCAGCGTGCGTGTGGAGGACGTCAACGACCACACACCCTGGTTCCTGGCGGACGTGGTCGTGTTCGGGGTCCAGGAGAACCTTCCGGTGGGAGCAAGTGTCCACACGTTCAACGCCAAGGATGGGGACGGGAGCTGGCCTAACAGCGCCCTACGCTACTACATCGTCGCTGACTCTGCCTCCGTGCCATTCCACATTGACCCGGTCACCGGCACCCTGACCACCATCGGGCCTGTAGACAGAGAGCAGTTTCAGAGCTGGGTGTTCACAGTGACCGCCACCGACCAGGCTGAAGACCCCTCCGACCGCAGGCAGGCTGCCCTGACTACACAGATATTCCTCTTGGACGTGAATGACAACAGCCCTGTGTTTGTGTCCTTGGACCAGTCTCAGGTTTTCGAAGATGCAGAGGTGGGGAGTTTGCTACATCGTTTTGTTGCTAAAGACGAAGACTTGGGTGAAAATGGACGGGTCACCTACAGTATTCTTTCAGGAAATGATGATAGACTTTTCACGCTGAGGGAGCAAGCAGGTAGCGCCCATCATGAATACATGTGTATATTCCTGACGTATATGTTTTACTCTTGTACTTTGACTCCCAGTGCTGGCCAGCAGAGGATGGGCTCCCCCTCTAAGCCTGGTTCCTCTCAAGGTTTCTTCCTGCAAGGCTAGGGAGTTTTTCCTTGCCACTGTTGCCACTGGCATACTTTTGGGGGGTCAGGCCTGGGACATACTGTATCTTTTTCTATGTAAAGCGTCTTTGTGACATGGAAACATGTGAAAAGCACTGTATAAAAATAAAATTGATTGATTGATTGATTGATACTAATGTTGCCATTGAAATATGGTGCTATGAAAATATGTTCCTAGGCTAAAGCTTGTAGACCCACGCTTCCTTACACCCACAGGACTGTTGTATCTGGCTTCCTCCCTGGACTACGAGTCGAGCTGCTCCCACACTGTGGCCGTCAAGGCTGTTGACGGCGGCCGACCCCAGCGCTCCTCCACCCAGACCCTCACTGTCTCCGTGTTGGACGTCAATGACCATGCTCCGTTGTTTGAACGTGGCACCTACACGGCCACCGTTCCCGAGAACCGACAGCCCGGCGAACCGGTCATCAGGGTGACAGCATTTGATCAGGATTCAGGTACAGTGTCCTTATTCAGGTTCTCTCTGGGCATGTGTGTCATTTACTGTATGTGATGTCTTTAGTTGTAGCAATGGGTATTCCTGTTATGATACCAGAAGATAAATTCTGGGTTCTGCGTTGTGAGGGTTGATGGCCTCTAGGTGGCACTGTTAATCCATCAGATGTATGGTTCCTCAACATGCAAGAAAATCGGGGAGGAATAAACCAATTTTTAACAGCGGATTTAAACGATAAAATGTGCATAATTCATCCTACTTTAATTATATCAGACTGGAGGGAAATAAAACGGACAAAAGAAGATAAGGATAAGTGTTGTATAAGGATAGACCTGGCACCCATTAGCTGTGTTAGTGCTAGTTAGCACTTATCCAACATGCTCTTACACATCACCCTCAGGCTGCTGTGATATGTTTTTTTTTTAAATAAAGTTATATTTGTTAAAGTTTTAATTGTTTAATTATTGGGGGTTTTTTGTTTGTTTGTTTTGGGCTTTTTTTGGACTTGCAAGAAAAATATAAAATCCTAGAGCGTTCCTTAATATAGTTTGGTTTTATAATAGCAGTTTAGTATAAACTAAACTAAATTCATTTTTAAAACTCCCATTCATGTGCATTACTATTTTACTACATGGTTAGTTATCATCTAAATCTTGTTTTTCTAAAATTGTGTCTTTGCAATTTAAGGCTCAGCGTCAGCGGTAATTTATTCTGACATTTCCCTGGTGAGGATTTTCCTAGCCCACCAATCAATGTTTTGTTCCTGGGACGGTTCCTTCTCTGGACCATCTGTACTAATAATACAGTATTTTTATCTGTCATCTTGAATCCACTCACAAAGCCCGGGAGAGCTGTGCATTTCTATCACATCAAGTGCTCCAATCATTATGCTGAAAGCAATTTTAATTTGAAAGACAAACGGAGCTAAAGATGTCCGAAGATGTTCCTTATGCTAACCAGATGTTGAATTCTTGATTGATTTTATTCATTTATAATCTGCACTCATGTCTCCCTGAGACCTTTATGATTGCTTCAGAAATTATCGCTAGGATGACAGAGCACGTGTTTGTGGACCAGGCCCGTGTTTCCTGAATATGTGCCATTGGTAAGGTGTTGAGTAACTCTTTTGGACAGCTCTGACTCGTGGAGCCGGCTCTGTGCACTGTATCGTTAATAGCTACTGAGCCTTAACCCCCCGGTATCTAACTCCAGTCAGTCTGCTCCAGACCAAGTGTCATGGAGAAAACAGCAGTTCACCTTGCTTCACCCCAGGCCCAGGCCCGCATGCCGCCATCCCGGTGGTGTCGCATTCCAAACACAGCTGCAGTCGCGGACGGCCGGACGGAGCGAGGTGAACAGCGTGGTATATCTGTGCCCAGCAATTGCTGCAAGTCGAAGCTGCCGGTTCCAGCCACGGGTGTGAAAGCCCCTCATGATGCGAACCACATGTGAAGGCTCGCGGGGTTGGGGAGGGGGCGGGGATGGGGTTATTCCGCGACGCTCTGGTTTCGCGCCTGTCTGAGCTCAGTGGGGAGAGCCAGGGCATGAGGGGAAGGGTCATCAATCTGCGAACCCGAGCTCGGCGCGGCCCTGGCCCCAGGCCGCCAGCGGTCGGCCTAATGGGAGAGGGGGGGGCCCGGTGTCCATTAGGCTGCCTTTATTGTCCCACACTGCGTCGTCAAAGTTTTTCAAAAGCAGCACCGGGGGGAGAAAAAACATCTGATATGGGGAGAAACCTGGCCCTAAGTGGGAGTGCACTGCGGGGTTAAAGTGACAGATGGTATCTGAGGTGATTTACTGCCACACCGCTGTTTCCTATCACAAAATCAGACGAGACCAAAGTGGCACTTAGGCAGACACGATCATACACATAGACTGACCTGATGAAGTGGCAATTGAGGAATCATATTCCCAGAAGCACTGAGGCATGTTAGACTTGTACAGGTATTTTATCAGGTTTGTTGGGGGGAAAACACTTTTTTCACTATGGAATCTAATTAACATCTGAGGTAACGGTTCAGCACGTTTACAGTCTTGATGTAGAGCTGACTGTGATGTCGGTCCCATGTTCCTTAAAAGGCTGGCTGCCGTGTGTTTACACCACAGAGATGAATGCCGCTGTGCGCTATAGCCTACAGCCTGGACCAGGGTTCGGACACTTTGCCATAGATTCCCACACTGGTGAGATCACCACAGCCGTTCAGCTGGACAGAGAGCACCAGCGGCACTTCACCCTCCGAGGTAACCAGAGGCAGTGCCCTCCAACTCCCGATAGTGAACTATAGCACCTACAGTAGCTACTGCCTTTTCCATTTATCATAACTTTATTAAAAAGACATTGTGTATCATTCCGGTTCTGTTTCCCATGTAACTCCATCTTTGTTATAATCTCTGTTTTTTTAATGCATATTTGGGTATGTTGTTAATGATTTTACTATGACCATTGTGGGGGGGGGTGAAACACAGTCCTATCATACTTTCTGAAGAATAGGACTGAAATTTTTGCCCTCGCGAACACACACAGCTTGTTATTTAGATACATTATCCTGTTTGGCTGGCCTCTTCCAGTGAGGTCACTTCTTGGCTTGTCAGATCTGTTTCCACTATTGAGCTTAATAAAATATCTTGAATATTTTCAGCAGTTTCGCCCCACGTCCCTCAGCCAGAATCATAAATAAATGAAGGCTGTCCATTTTATAAAAGCAGCTTTGTAACCAGATTGATTTAGAATGCCCTGTGTTTTTTATTCACATGAAGGGAAAACTGTACTTTCAAGATCGATTGATAATGTGCATTCCCTTGGCTTTATATTTAGTCACTTCTTCATCCTATTAATATTTTTTCACCGAGAATGATTATATACAAAACACCAAGTCTCACACCGAGTCAGACATTGATTTGTTTCGCGGGGAGGAAACATTAAAGCTGGAACAGACGGCGTGGTAGGAGTGGCCAACATTCGCAGCCTTGCCCATGTCCTCACCAAAGCATCCTTTGGCCCCGTTTTACAGTTCTGGCCCGGGACGGCGGGGCCCAGCCACTCTCCAGTACAGCCACCGTCCTGTGCTCTGTGCTAGACGAAAACGACAACAGTCCTGCGTTCCTGCAGCCCGTCTTCCACATCAGCATCCACGAAAACCTGCCCCCCGGGGTCATCTACACTGCCCAGGCTGATGATCCGGACGCCGGTGCCAACGGCACCATTCGTTACAGAATAGACGGTTGGCAAACGCTACGGTTCACTATGATAATGATTCTTGTTATGTTGCTTAAATGGGAGCTGCTATACTTTTTTTTATATACCTATTCGAATCGCACCTGCATATTTTTTAAACTGTAAGAAACAATTCCACCAGTGAGAGGGGACATTGTAATGCAGCGTCTATTGCTGCCCTTTTACTTTCATTTGCAGCAGTTTCTGTGTATTGTCCAAGGTAACCAAAGGTGAAAAAATACCTGAAATGTGAGCAAAGCTATAAAATCCTGAAAATGTAATGACTTGAGCAATGACCAAGTATCATTTTGATCAGTAAGATTATGGTCCACCAAGAAAACAAAACCTGTCTTTCATTATGTTTACACACAGACCACAGTTTCAGTGCCAGTGTTTGGACACAGATTTAGCTTACTTCTTACGTTGTATTCAGGGCATTCATTATTCCTGGTGCAATTAGCTGTCTCAAATTTCTATTCTTCTTTAGGTGAGGGCATTGAAGGCTGTTTCGTTATCAATGCTACGACTGGAGCTATAAGCACTTTGAGAGGGTTGGATAGGGAGGAGAGAAGCAGCTACTCCATCCTGATTGAGGCTCATGACCAGAGTCTGGTTCCCAGGAGTTCCCCTGCCCAGCTCAGCGTGCTGGTCCTGGACAAAAACGACAACAGCCCTGTGTTCAGCGAGAAGAACTACCGGGCCTCAGTCAGCGAGGACCTGCCCGTGGGGTCAGAAGTCCTGCGGTTGACTGCCAGCGACAGCGACGAGGGCCCCAACGGTGAGGTCACATTCTCCCTCCTGGATGACACCCTGGGCACGTTCATGGTGGAGGATTCCACTGGGATGGTGAGGACCTCCCAGCCGCTCAACCGTGAGACCCGCTCGCAGTACACATTTCAGGCCGTGGCCACCGACAGCTGCAGTCAAGGCCCAAGGAGCTCGGTCGCCACCGTCACAGTCTACATCGAGGACGTCAACGATAATGCCCCCGTGTTCAACCAGAACCCGCTCAACAGCCTGGTTTCCATTGACACGGGCATCAACCAGGCTGTGGTCACGGTGAGGGCGGATGACAGTGACCGGGGCGAGAACGGGACCGTGGTGTTCAGGTTGTCTGAGCCAGACTCAGTTTTCCTCATCGACAATGACACTGGGGAGATCCGGTTGAAGACTTCCCTTCCACCCACTTCCTTGGGCATGAAGGTCCTGCACGTAATCGCCTCTGACCAAGGTACCCCAGGACTCTCATCCTCCTGTCTGGTTCTCATTCACTTACGGGAAGAAGAGGCCCGACTCTGGTTTACTGAGCGTACCTATGAAGCCGCCATTCCAGAGAACAGCAAAACAGGTAAGGAAAAATATATATATACCTTATTATAGCATTATGTAGATCTATTTTCATCTAGTGTAGATATCTTTCCTCACCTTTCTTTTCAATAATGGAAACGTTTTATTTTTCTCTCCTTAGATTCCTGGGTTATGAATGTTGTTGCTCAGGACGGAAGCAACGGTCGAAGGACAATCAAGTATAATATTTTCAACGGAAATGGAGATGAGGCCTTTTCCATAAACCCATATAATGGTGAGATTTGTCAATATAGGTGAAACTTCACCCAGTTCTGTGGAAAGAGAAAAATCTTGCTTTCCCCACAATGAACCACATCAAACGGCCTTAGATGGAGCCAGTCGCAGTACACGAGCTGGCAGTGGCCTGCAAACATTCCTTCATTAATCGTCCCCAGGAACAACCAACATGCTCTCCCGCTTGGGCGTATATCACAGCCGAGAACTGAGCTTGATATGATATGTCCTTCCAGCATTCCGCACTTCCATTAGGCCTAATAGTGTAATTCTTGTGTTCTTCAGATAATTTTCCGGAGGAGTATTTATCCATTCACTTGCAATTTTGTCCAGAAGGCCTTTAGATTGGATTTCTCTGTGTTCTAACCTACTGGAGCGTTTTGTCTGTGATGGGATAGTTGGAAAGGGTCATTCTCCTCCGAGGCAGCTGGAAAACATGCGGTTATGTGTACATTACACTGAAGGCCTCTGCAGATCTGCTGCCAACCCTTGTCTGCGTTAATACGACTTTTAACTGTAATACAGAATTAAATACTCTTCAATCTGATGCTAGCATAAAGCAATGTCAAGCTAAACTTGAACTAGCTCATCAGTTAAAACGGTTTCAACTAGCGTGCTTAAAATGTTACAGGTTGAATTGTATCTGTTCTTCATTGAGTTACTGTGAGAAATATGATGCTTTTACCGTTTTCCTTTGAGGGAAAATGTTTCATGCTTTAAGAATAGAAACAGATATTTGCTCTCCTTATACACTTGATGAACAGGAGAAAATGGGCATGAACTGGTTCTCCGTGTAATGCTCTAACAGGCTCTATCTTCAGTCCATTTGCTCTGAATTCTGCGTACTCAATATTATTGATGTTAATTACAGGTGTAACAGGCTTGTTGAAGACAAAATAGTATGCCAAAAATAGTATAGTACCAACAGAATGTAATTAACTTCTGTATCATTTGTAAGAGCTAACAGTGAATTGGATGCACTTTTGTGAGATTGTGAGTCGCTTGGGTGTGCAGGTGATATCTCAGTGAAGGACCAGAGGTGCTTGGACTTCGAGGAGAGGAGGGAGGTCCATCTGGTGGTCCTGGCAAACAACGGGCAACAGACTGCCCACTGTAGGGTCATCATCACACTGCTGGACGTGAACGACAACGCGCCCACGTTCCAGCAAAACGACTTCAAGACTGCGGTGTGGGAGGGACAAATCCACAACACCTATGTCATGCAGGTTAAAGCCAGTCTCAGATTTTGCATAGACCTACTGTCCTATAAAAGCGTGTTATTTACATTTTATGAACTGCAAGGTTTGGTCTGTTTCCATCGCTGCAGGTGGTTGCAACTGATGCTGACAGTGGTTTAAATGGGCAGCTGGAATACTCCATTCTGTCCGGGAACCACAACGAGGCCTTCCTCATCGACTCTGTGCGGGGAATCCTAGCCAGCAACACTTTCCTGGACCGGGAGATCCTTTCGTCTTACAAGTACCTTAACTATTACAGCCTTCACGACACATCATCCCCCAAAGGCTGATGGTTTTACTGTAGAACCTCTACCTTGCCATGTCCATATTGTTGACTCAGAACCTATGCTGACCTGGCCAGTGTTTTGGTTCCAAACAATGCCAATGTTGGTTCAGTTTCCCTCGTTGACTGACCGTGTGATTAACTCTGAACCCCTGCTGACTGTGTCTTTGTTGTTGTTCCAGGCTGGTCCTAGAGGCTGTTGACAGAGGAAGCCCTCCTCTCACCGGCACAGCCACTGTCAGGGTCCAGGTGGTGGATGTGAATGACAACGACCCAGTCATCCCTCCCATGGAGCCTGTGGCAGTAGCTGAGAGTAGGACACTTCACCACTGTAACTTTTAACAAGTTTCAAAATAGAAAAAGGAACTTTCTGGCCATTTTCTGGATATTTGCTTATATATTAATGGAGTTTGTCTTTTTTTCCGACAGGAAGTCTTGTTTTGTGTCAGCATAGTTTGGTATGATTAAGCTGAAAACCGGAATTTATTAGTGTGCTATCGTTGTAAAATTTGTGGCTTCATGGATTCTTTTTATGGGCAACTCTTAGGTTCACACTATAGTTTACTAGGTTAAAATAGAAAATAAAATCACTTTGTTGATAGTGATTTGGAGAAAGAAAAGTAAAGAGACATCTTCTTGCCTGGTTCATCAGATCTTCCAGCAGGTCATTCTGTCACCCAAGTGACGGCCAATGACGTTGACCTCAGCTCCACCATGACCTACAGCTTCGCAGACCATGGGAATGGGAGTGGGAGTTTTCTTATCGACCGCTACACCGGAATCATCACGCTGACCCAGAGCCTGGACCGTGAGGAGGAGTCTCAGCACCTGCTGAGGATTCGGGCGTCAGACTCCATCCATCAAATAGAGGCCGAGGTCCAGGTCCTGGTGCTGGACGTCAACGACAATGCACCGGTCTTCTCCAGAGAGTGCTATCAGGTCAATGTCTTTGGGTGCTGGGGAGGTTAAGGGTGGTCTCCTAACATAAACAGATTTATGTTTCAATTTAACTAGTCTCTCTACGGGAAACCACGGTATGTATTTTTCCAATCTTGATGTTAAGCAAGGTGATATTAAAAGAGCATTGGTAGAATAATTAATTCACTCGTTTAATGTGCAATTACCTTTTACAGACACGTTGAGTGTATTGAAGTCCTAGTTGCACTTGGAAATAGCTGTGCTTAATTTGTAGTGAGATGTAATCTAACCAAAGTTACAATGTATTTTATGAAAAGGCTACGGGTAGGTGCTTTATTCGAGCTTTCTCTCCAACTTCTCTCTCCGTGTAGACGGCGTTGCCAGAATTTACTCCCATTGACACTTTTGTCCTGACGGTGTCTGCCTCTGACAGAGACTCGGGATTCAATGGCCAGGTCTCGTACCGTCTGCTTTCATCGCCATCGAAAGGCTTCTACATCAGCCTCGAGAATGGTAATTTGTATTCCATTAGGATGTCTGTTTAGCTTTTTGTCAATGTGAAAGCCACTAACTATCTGCACAGGTAGGAAAGTCATTCAGATCACAGAATCTAAACTATGTTTTCTGTATACTGTAGCTCTTTACAGCTACAGGGCATGCCATCCACTGATCTGGTCCATCATACCGGTCTTTCTGTCACCTCTCGTGCTAACAAATGAAACACGCTCATGGTTCTTTTAATAAAAAATGTAAAAATGAATCTTTCCCCATCCTGTCTTATACTGGAGATAACACTAGGCCACAAAATGTGCTGGACATTTTTCTGTAAAACAGCCCAACACAATTTGGATCGGCAAAAAAAAAAAAAAAAATCAGTGATGTCTTTTCCAAGATTCATGTCTGAAGCAATCTGGCAACAAATCTCATTACTTAATTCTTAGAAAACAAATCACTTCCTGGCAATGTGCGTGCTGTCGTCAGTGCCATTGACGATTTGCCAAAAACATTGTGCCCAGTTTTGTCAGTGCTACTTATTTTCAAACTTTGCGTCAGTAATACACATATGTACAATATTAATATTTTCAGAAACATGCACTCTGTATAGCTCCTATTTTGTGAAGAGGTATAGAAGGAAATTTATGAATCTGGTTGAAAGAGCCTGATGATGAGAGATTTGTTTTAATTTAATTTAATGTTTTGTCACACATAAAATTGTGGTTTGAAATCATCACATTTAGAAGTAAAGATAATAATGAACTGAAGCTGAGTGTGATCCGGCTGTAATTCATATAAAGTTGCATTTTTTGTGTGCAGTCCAAACCTTATTAGCTGAGAAAATGTTTATTACATGTTTTATGGCAAAGTGACTAAGGTAAGTAAAATTTGGACTCCAGTCCAATCCAGGACTCCAATTTTTCATGTCTTAATCTGCCTCAAACATACTATCTGATATGATGTAATTTTTTGCTGTTAGTTGATCTTCACTAGCTTAGGTGTTTAACATTTTTGAATTATGTGTTTTACATACAAGATATGAGGAAATGCCGTTAATAAACAAATAAATAACAAATTTCAGAAGAACAATGTTTACTGCTTGTTAAGTTACAATTAAGTTACATTTAAAATTATACTCAAAAATTGTTTAAATGAAACCACACACTTTTCACTTTTGCGTCATAAAAACATTCTTCTTTACATCTGTGGATTCATATTGTGAAAGAATGTTGGAAGTGGGTGTTGAACCCAAATTTAAGTAACTAGGATGTTTGCACTGGCCCGAGCAGGGTTTGAGTTTATGGGAAAGCAAATAATTTTCCGGAGAAGGAATGTAGTGCAAACTCAGACTATACCAATGAAGAACTAATTGTGAAAAAAAGCGGCAACTGATGATGTATTTATGTATTGCCGTTAAGTTCTCTAGTGAATTTTGTTTTACCTGTAGGCTCTCTGTATACAAACAAGCCACTGACGTCTATCACCAACGGGAACATGATCCAGCTCCTGGTGGAGGCCAGGGACCATGGGGATCCGGCTCTCACTGCAGTGACATCTGTGGATATACAAGTACAGGACGCAAATGACCACCCCCCGCAGTTCCCGCAAGCCACCTACCAGGCGAGCACTCCCGAGGACACTCCTGTGGGAAGTACCCTGCTGTCCCTCTCAGCCTTTGACCAGGACTGGTCCTCTGAGAACACCCACCTGGAGTACGCCATCACCGGGGGGAACCAGGAGAGGAGGTTCTGCATGGAGGTCGGTATGGTCCGGACTGAGACTCAGCAGAGGGCTTTTGGGAAGCTAGTTCTGTGTGATGCCCTGGACCGTGAGACCATGGGGAACTACACACTTGTTGTGACTGCCAACGACAGGGGGACGCCCCCACTCAGCAGCTCCACCATGGTAACTGTGGCAGTGCTGGACGTCAACGACAACGCACCAGTGTTCAGCAGCACAGAGTACCGTGTGCAGGTCAGTGAGAGTAGCCCCCTGGGCTCCAGGCTGGCCCAGGTGTCTGCCTACGACCCAGATGAGGGGGTAAATGCGCAAGTCAAGTATGACATCGTCTCAGGGAACGGCAAGGGCAACTTCAAGCTGGACTCTCGCACTGGAACTCTGGTACTGAACCAGAGCTTGGATTACGAGGAAGACGACAAATTTACACTGACCATCCAGGCCTCTGACGGAGACAGATCAGGGAGCAAGAACGTGGCATTCGCCGTGGCTTTTGTGACAGTGCTGGATGAAAACGACAACTCTCCATACTTCATGTTTCCTACAGTGAACTGCTCCGTAATGGAAAACCTGCCCGCCTTCTCTCCTGTCTGTGCGGTCCGCGCTTTGGACCGTGACACCGGCCCCTATGGCCAGCTGAGCTACTCTATCCTGTCGTCATGCTTCATGGACTACGGTAGCGGGAGCCCTGACAGAAAGGAGGCCTTCGCCATGGACCCACTCACTGGGGAAATTCATACCAAGCAGGTGTTTGATTATGAGAGAGATCGTGAGTACTGCTTTCTGCTGGAAGCCAGGGATAAAGGAGATCAAGCAGCAACAGTCAGAGTCCAGATAGACATTGAAGGGGTGGATGAGTTTAGTCCCGTTTTTACTCAGCAACAGTACCTGTTCGAGCTGCCAGAGAAAGCCAGGGCAGGGCAGAGCATAGGACAGGTCATCGCCATGGACCATGATGGTGGCCTGGATGGAATCGTTGAGTATTCACTCACAAGTTCCTCTTCATTCTTTTCTGTCAATAAAACAAGTGGGGGCATCTACCTGTCAGGCACAGTTTATGAAATAAAAGACAGTCTGACAAGAGGGGACCTGGTTGAGTTAATGATCATAGCCAGCAGTCCCAAGGTGGATTCCAAATTAGCCTCTTGCCTAGTCACTGTGAACATCTCCAACTCTGCCAAAGCCATGACAGGATTAGCCATCAATGTTCAGACCATCTGCTTTGCTGTTGTTCTGATTGTGTTTCTTCTGATTTTTATCAGCATCATTGCACTTGTTTTGAGACATAAAAAGAAGGAATTTAGCTTTAAAAAGGGGGTTCCTTCTACCACAAGGCTCAACCAAAGCAATGAAACATTCGGTAGTAGCCATGAACCAAATGGCATAAACCTCCAATATTTAAAAAGTTCGGTGGACATCCATACTAAGAAAGAACTGGCTAAACCCTGCAGGAACTCGGACTCCAGTGGGCGTGGCTCTGCAGAAGTAGAAACAGCAGAGGACGAGGAGATCAAAATGATCAACGAGCACCCCATTCGCAAAAATTCCGGCTCGGTTTTAAGCGACAGAGCCTCCAGGATCCCAGACTCTGGTATCCCCCGGGACCCGGACCAGCTGTCCAGTCATTCGGAGGATGGCGACCTGGAGCCGGCTGCCGCAGGCATTGGGATGGAGAGCTCAGAAAGCCTTAACACCTTCACAGAAGAGGCAGGGGGCGAGGAGATGCTGATGCGGGTGGTTAAAACGAGTGTCCTTGCTGACAGTGGGAGAGGTTACGCCTCACAGTCCAAGTGCAACGCATCGGTGGACGGGTCTCTCACCTCGCTGGTGTGTTCAGAGGAGGAGCTTCGGGGCAGCTACAGCTGGGACTACCTGCTCAATTGGGAGCCCAGATTCCAGCCGCTGGCCTCAGTCTTCTCCGACATCGGCCAGCTTCCCGACGAGACAGCGCAGGCAAAGAGCCTGCTGAGGGAGCCGCATGGCCTCTTTCGCCCCCCTCCCTTGATCACGTCCGTGGCCCAGCCTGGCATCCGGACCGTGCCCCCGAGAATGCCCGTGCGGATGGCCCCCATGCAGATGCCTACGCTAATGCGAAGGCCATCCTTCCCTAAATACGCCTACTCCCCCCTCGCCAGGAACACAGGTCTCACTCCATCTGCCATGACCCCCAGCTTCTCCCCGGCCCTCTCCCTGCTCACAATGAGGACCCCCAATGCCTCCCCTGTGGTGTCAGAGACAGGGCTCGGTGGTCCCACCAAAGCACCATCCTACACACAAGATGGGGACGTACAGCCATTGGCATAGCACCAGAACAGTGTCTTCTTAAAAATAAATACGTGGATGCTTTATTATCTCTGTAATTGAGATGTTTTAAAGTGGGCCATAATTGTATTTAAAATTTTCATGTGTAAATGTATTTCTATAACAGTTTTATGCTTGTGCAGTTTTCTGGCCCATATATTACGCCCTTTTAGAAGAACAAGAAGTTCGAATCTGACATTACTATAATGGTATGTAGTGCTATCATGAAAATTATGACCAAGTATGTTATAACTTATAACTACTGTGTGGCCTCATAATTAGCACCCAATATTAAAAATGTAACGTATATGGACAGAGGTTGCATTTTTGGTACTTTCATCAGAGAAATCTGGTCTAAGGCAAAAACTGGAAGCATTTAACGTTGTTTTATGACTGCAATAGTTTGGAAATTGGGTAGTTTTGTAGAATTATTTTGGAATGAGATTTGTAAAAATTACACAATATCCTTTGTCTTCAATACCAATTTTAAACTTGAAACTCTTCCACCCCCTCCCCCCCACCCCTTCCCATCTCAGCAGCTGTGTACACTTAAAAACCGAGACATTCGGATGCAATACAGTGTTCTGTATAGTGGAGGAAGTCCAAGAGGGTGAAATCTTTGAAGGATGAAATACATTGTTAATCTGTAAGTGTTGTGAATCAGGATATGAATAAGATTGATTTAATTACTGAAGCAGTGGAGCAGATAAAAATTGTGGCTTTTTTTCTGTTTACAAAATGTTTGCAATTCCCACAACGTCCTTCTGTAAATGGGAAGTTTTGGACATATTAAGTCATGACGATAACAATGAAGTCATAATCGTAAATGTTTGGTTTAAAATTTTAAATATTTTAAAGTGTCATTTTTTGGAATGACTGATGATTACTCAAGGGGCGCTTATTTTTTATTTATTTTATTAAACTACAGCTCTCATTTATGGTAATTGTATGGTAATTATCTATATAGTACTAAATACAATACGCTCTCCTACAGAAGTCGTGTAATTTATAAAGAATTTTCTCCCCATATAATCATAGTCAGTCTATAGAGTCAGTCTCTCTGTTCTGTTAAATACAGTTATGAAAAGTAGGATTCCTGGAAAGATGCCAGCTGAATACTATAAAAGGTACAGGGACTTTATTTTGATTACATAACTCTTTCAAGAACTCTGGCCTATTGCTTTTTTTGGCGTCTGCTTTTTAAAAGTTTGTTTAACAATGCTTCACATTAGCTTTCCAAATTCATAACCAAGGCAGCTGTTTATTGAACTGGAGTCAGACCCTGTATTTTTGGGGTGGGGGTGGGGTAGTATTATTTTATTTTTTAAATAGCACTTTATTGTACAGTATGTAAATCTTTCTTTAGAAAACGTTGCTCATATTTTGATCTCTGATGTTTGATATTAAGATGTAAATGCATTAAAAGGTCACTATTCTTGTTAAAAAAATTCTCAATATTTATTTTTTCTAGATGTTACAGTTGTGTGGTGTATCTTTAAATTTGAAGACCTCAATATGAATATCAAAGAGATGGATTTTAAAAATGTGTTTCATTTTGATTGATCAATGAGTACTTTCTTGGTGTATGTGCTTTAAATAAACGATTACAGCGAAAACTATCTTTTTCTTTGATTCTATTCTTCTGAGCAAGAGTAACCAGGCGGTTGAATTTTCTCTTATGCGTTGCCAAATGATCTGATTAAAAAATGCAGCAAATTAGTACCAAATGGACAACAAGCTTTACAATTAGAACGTTGCTTGTATTCGGTTACCAGAAAACCTTGTTTTTTTCCAAAGGAAGGTATAGACAGGAAACAGGAACGAAGAAAAAAGTGTCTTGAAAAACACGTCACCGCAAAATTCGTGCTTTTATCAAGCATTCTTATTTTTCAAACCGATTTTCCACATGGCCACCCTGAATGTTTCCTATAAATTGACGTTTGAAGAGGACGCATGAGGTAAAACAATGGCTCGAATCATTTTAATGTGATCCAGACACGAGGACAAAACGGAACGCGGCCAGACTGTGGCGAACAGAGTGGTACTGAAGAGGAACGATAGTACATGGCATCGAGCGCTTTCGTGTGATAGGTGTATCAGAGCCTGTATTTTTCAAACAGGCTAAATAGTTATTTGACTATAAAGCGGTATGGAAAAGCTATAGCATTAAAATCATAATGTTTCTTTTATGCACAACTTGTATGTGCCAGCGAAGTCCATTTCTTATCCTTTATTTGTAACATAGTGTCACTGAGCAATGCTTGCTGAAAAGGTGCTCTTACGTGACATAATAATGCAAGCTATTACAATCGAAATTCTCTGACAATACCATTAACAGGTAAAGTGGAGTTCAGTTATTTCACACTTGCCCGTTTCCACCTGTGGGAGGTGTATACCACCTTAACAATTTTGCCATGGGACTGCAGTACAAGATGGGACCAATAGTCTTTCTTGCTCATTTGTTTCTAATTTCCAATCCAGATTCTAGTGGCTTCGCACTGGTTGCCAGAATAAAAGTCCTTTGAAGACACCAGGATGGATGGAAACTGAGGAGCATGAGGACATTTAGCTGGACGCGCCTTCTTGGTCTTGGTTAAGAATGACTGCTGTTGCACCTCATTTCATGTCTCCGGCAGTCATCACTGGTGCCTTGAAGGCAGCGTTCGAGACAGTAATATGTCAGTTGTGAGGAGAGAGTCAAGTGAAGATCCTCTTTCTGGAGCTTCAATGCATGGCAGCACATAGTTGTGAAAACTGGAACGGCAGACACACTTGTTTAAAAACATTCTTCTTGGAATGAATACTGATTTGCTTGGCTCTTCGCTTAGTAGCTGCCCTTTCAAATGCACTCATGTACATAGGCTAATAATGTGATTGCTGGAAGCCCAAAAAGAAATAAAGACTTGGGACTTCTAGAGTTTACAGCTGGGTAATTATATATGCTATTACCCAAAACTGAACTTCCATCCAAATAAGGTATGTACATACAATATGTATATTTGGTTGTTGGACATGAATCTAAAGCTTAATGTACTGAAAGTGGACAATACATTTGAAATAGTTGTCCAAATGTCATAACCTTTGACTTTAAAAAATTATGGTTTTGTATCTGCCCAACCCCCCTAAATGTATGATTTAGCAAAAAAAGCAGTCCAAAAATTCCTTCAGTGTCTACCTGTATCAGAAATCAGGAACAAAATGAATGTCCAAAAAAGCAGCTTTATATTGCTCTGAGGGAGCAATGTGTATGCCCGAAATTGTGTCACTGAAAATATGGAATTAATATTGAATCCTGATGTGAAAAACATGGACTATTTTCATAGATTTCCAGGTCTTCAGTAGAATTTGGGTTATTAGTTTTAATGTGTTCATTTTTGACATTAAATTGCAAGACCCATGGATTTAACATGCAAGAGAAGCCTTAAACTGACATCCAAGACCACCACTACAGGAACTGTCAAAGAAGGCCTAAACTAATGTGTTCTGGCATCCAAATCTTAGCAATTAAATTTCAAAAAAGGTCCTCTCCAGTTCCCAAAGACTTATTGACAATTTGCACTTAACCTTGATCAGAAAACCCCAAAAAGTGTTCTAGACCCAAAGCCATAAAATACAGGCAATTAACTGTGGCTCACTTTGGTCTGAAAATCATCTTGATTAACACAAAACACTTATTTTGTATTTCAGGATTTCAGTATAATGATGAAAACAGTCTAGGTTTATCTATACAATCTCTTGTGCTGGCCCAGCGGTTAATTCTGAATTAACTTGACTCTGGACGACTTGTTTGAGGCTAACTTTGTCTGGACTGCCTCTCACGGAAAGTATCTCATGTAAGTTTGAATTGCAAAGTAAGGATATATGTGTCAGTGCATCGCACAATGGTAAAAAGACAAAGAAGAAGAATCTGAAAAAACAAGACTGGACTTTTTCATCTGCATGCAGCAAAACTTAAGTTATTTCAGATTTAGCTGGACTTAAATACGAAATATGTTTTATACAATTTGGTTAACACAAGACAGCAATGTGCAGCTGCTTTGGACAGGGATCTTCTGGGATCGCTTATTATCATGTGAAAAGCAAATGTAGCCAGCAATGTTTCCAAAGATTATTTTTGTAAGACGGTGTCATTGGACGACACACAGCACATTACAACAAACTCCCCAAGTGTTCATTTAAACATTCTGTTATTGGAATTTCAGTGCACATTGCAGAAAAAGAATGTGATTTGTTAAATAATTTGAAATAGACTGGTTGTCTCCTGGTTAGGCAAACATACTTATAAGTGAAAGGGTGCCAATTTATATATTCAGATGTATTAGTACAATATATCCAATTTATGCTGAATTAAAGTCTACTAAGCAACTAAATTGTCAGGATATAACAGTGCTATAGTGCTAAGTATTTGGTGCCAAAAAGCATACATACCATTTTGGTCGTTTTTTAAATAAATATTTTTTCCCAAATATTTATAAAGGTTATTATTCTATTTATCGGTTTTGCTATTTGCATTTCATTGAATTTGAAAAAGAGGCAGATTCTGAAACGCCACACTCAAACTTTTCCATTTACTAATATTCGCTTACTTTGGTTTTCCATAGATGTAATTCCAGTGTTACCCAGTAGAAAAACTCCTGGCACCAACAGAGAACGGTGGTATTTGTGGTGCTTTTTTTTTGTTCCTGAGAAATTCTTTGTTGTCATAAAAAGTTATTTCATTAAAGGAAATGTACTTATATGGCCAGTTTGTGACCATAAACAACCATTCCTACCGACTGGCAAAGCCATGCATTTTCACTCAGAGCCTGGAGAAAATCTGTTACCCAGAAACGGTAATGAAGTGGACAAATGAAGTGTACCTTCTGGCCCCATTCATCCTTGCACTTGCAGGTTCTTCATAATTTATTGAATTATTTAACTTCTACCCATTTCAGTATGGGTATTATTTCATATTTCAAATTTAAACTCAGCTCAATTTTGCGGTGACTCGCCATGATCCAACTTTTTCTTTTTCATCCCTGCTTAGTGGTTTTTTGGAGATACCCGTTTTTCCAGGCGGGAACCTGCACTGTATCTGTGAACTTTAAAGAGGCCTATCATGTGCTTTCATTGTTGGGGTTTCTTTGTGGCTCTGCAACATGAGGGTAATTGCCTGCGGTTTTCTCCATATCATTTTTCCATTTGTCATGGAAGTTACCTGCAGTAACAGGTAAACACCCCCAGGTATTGGGATACCCATTAAACTCATTCATCGGTAAAAATGGATCATAAGTTATGTCTGTTTCCAGTTTATTCCCATCTTCAGGCTATACTGAGTAAACACATACTGCACGTCCTACCCAAAGTAACTGTGAGGTTTTTCCCTGTTACTTTGAGCCTTTTTATCTACCTGTGATGGAGATTTTGTTGGTCAATCCGAGAGGCAAATTTCAGCTCGTGTTACGACAATAGTGACATCACCGGCTGGTTTTTCTCCATGGGCCCTGCTGACATTTCCAGGAGTGTCGTGACGGACACAAAAGGCACAGGGTTGCAGGCGGATAATGAAGTATGGCTTGTGTGGCTGTCTGTCAGAAGTCACCTAATATGTAGCCATGTTCTCCTGTTTCACTGACCATGAAATGCACCCCTGTTATGCAGGTCTCCTCCACTTACCCAAGATCGACCACCTCCAGACCCAGTTTAGCTTAACCAAATCTCTCCAAAGCAGGGACAGATCCAGTTTATTTTCAAGTGGGGGGCACAGGGGGAAACAACAGTTAAATTGGGGGGGTGCTATTCGAAGCGAACAATGATTGACATCACTAAGAGCCAATGAAAATGGGGGGGCGGGTGCCTGCTTCAAAGCCATACTCTTCAGCTTACCTATAGGTATTCACAAGTTCATTCTAACTTTCGCTGGTCATGCTACTCTTAAGACAAACATTCAATTATACTAATTTGATGTTCATTTCTATAATAAAAAATGGCTATGTACTGCTGGGGCACTGTAATTAATTACTCCTTGAGTCCCCAGCAACGAGGTGAGGCCAAACAGCCTGCTGGTCAGCTCTCCCAAGCCTGATGGGGCCTCACTTTATCACTATGATCATTTAGCCTCTGCCGAAAACAAGGATCTATGTAGCAGGTGGCAGGGACCCCGAATGGAGAAAGTTTAACAGTACGTTTCTCGTGACAAAGGCATTGTTTTTTGATTCTGAGATTCCGGGACCCCGGTGCTGAGCCCAGCGAAATGGACTTCTGATCAGTGGTCCCAAGCCCCACAGATCGCTAAGAGTATTGATTTTAAATGCAAGCATTACTTTAAAATATCTGAAAATCTGAAAAAAGGAACAACAAAAAATATTTCTGTTTTCTTTTTGTTTGTATTTTTTTGGGATGCATTTTTTTCTTAATTTTTGTGAAAAGGTAACACTCGAAAACCAGAAACCTGCTGGAAAGACCAAACCCAAAAGGACAGCAAGGATCATTCGAGGACAGCCTAAATGGGAAAATATAAATCTTTTTTTTGTTTTTTTATTTTGCTGTCGCCAAGATCAAGTTCTACGGTTTTTCACCCGTCACTTTATGCATCATTTCATGTCGCCGTGTATTGAAGGAAGACCCTGAGTGGTAAATCCCAGCGACCAAAAATGCTAACCCCTTCTAATTTTTAGGAGGAGCTGTCTTGTTCCTCTTCTGTTCCAAAGTCATCTTTTACCAACAGAAGCTAAATTGTATTTCATCTGGATGGTTTTGGTTTTGCAAATTTAAATTTGAGAAGGGATAGTACTGCTAGAATGTTGTTTTAATCCAGTGGATAACTTGTTTGGGATTTATTCTGTAGCGTATAATGATCTCAACACTTGATTTATGATGCACCAATATTCAATGTTGTTCCAATGTCAACACTTGGAAAATGAGTCCTGAGAGCTCTTACTCCAGAAGTTGCATCTGTGCCACCAGCACCTGCATTGTGAACAGTACATCTGGGATCAAGAAGTTCACCGGCTCAGAGACCAAAACCAGTTTGGAAATTCAAAGTCGTTCACAGACTCTGGGGCATTTGGACCAGTTAAGAACCAATAAGACTTCTTGTGCCTTAAAATGTGATGTCACATAGAAAAGGCGTACTTATCTGCGATCATGGCTAATGGCATGGCTTGTTCATAATCATCGGCACTTATACTAATCCAATAAAAAATTGGCGCGGTGCTCCTTTATGACTAGCAAGGAATTGTTGCACTTCTGAGGTGACCAAAGGGTATTGAAAAGCAGCCCATTTCCACAAACGGAAAACAAACGTAATGCAAAGCTAACAGCTGCAATGACCAGGTAGTGTGAGGTACTCTCTTACTTAATGGAGAACTCAACGGAGAACCGTGGCTCTCATCTGGTATCCAACACTGCTGTGTTTATCGATTTCCATGGTGTGGATAATCTGTGGAATCCAAGTTTCGCTTCAACTGCTGTCCTATTGCACTTAACGTTGAGATGCCTGCTGGCTTCCAAATTAGATCAGTCCAGTATAATAAATGCGTCAGAAATCAAATATAATAATAATAATAACTATAATAATAATAATTATTATTATTATTTTTAAGTTTACAAATTTTTTTGCAAAATTATCATCTACATTTATAAATCAAAATTTCAAGATATAATTTTTTTAAACAACAAATGCCACTCACCTCTAAGGACTTTCCTGAGCTCGTTTTTACAACCTGGCACTAAAGATGGACGACTGACACAGCTACAAGGCACCGCCAGCAGACACAGGACAGATGTTCTGAGATGCAAAACACATTCAGAGAATTTACCATTTAAAATATCTTAAAAGTAACTTTAATCTGTGAAGGTTTGTCGTTTTCTTGAGTAAACCATACCCCAGAGTACAAAATCTACTTTCCCTGACAAGGACATTCATTTTATACATACCTTAAATCTTGTAACTTCATTGCAATTTTTACTGACAAAAGTAATTATCTCAAGAAAAACTGATAATTATAAGAGATACGATGGCAAATAAATACGGCAATCACTGGAACAATCCAGAGACACATTCCGCAACAGCGCGTAAATGCAAGTATTTTTTAGTTTCTGACACACTCCCATTTTAAGGAGAAATTTATGTCATCAGTCTACAAACAACTGTCCTCAGACTGGAATATAGCTTTCAACTCACGATACGCTCTGTGTGTTCCTCCCCATTGACTTTATTTCGAAACATTGGTTAGGAGTTTTTGACTGGACTTGATAGTCTGTCCTAGTAAATGTCCAAAATAAGATCAGCTCACCTGGGGAAAAGAGCATGTGATACTGCGGTAAATGCACATAAAATTGTTATTGATATCAGTAAAAGGCATGTGATACTACAGTAAATGCACATAAACATGTTATTGATATCATTAAAAGGCATGAGATACTGCGGTAAATGCACATAAACATGTTACTGATATCAGTAAAAGGCATGTGATACTGCAGTAAATGCATATAAACATGTTACTGATATCAGTAAAAGGCATGTGATACTGCAGTAAATGCACATAAATATGTTATTGATATCAGTAAAAGGCATGTGATACTGCAGTAAATGCACATAAACATGTTATTGATATCATTAAAAGGCATGATATACTGCGGTAAAAATGAACATAATATGTGTTATTGATATCAGTTTTTGCCATGTGCGTGTGCTGTTTCTTTTCAGGCTCCAAGAAACCTTAACAATAAAGAATCCTTCTAAGCATTTGGTTATGTAAAACGGCTTAAACCAAATTAAGCTGAGATGATAGTCTCTGGGTTTGTGACAGAACATATATACTGTTTCTGCTCTTTCACCACTGCCGTAGTGCAAAGCATAAACAGCGACTGTGCTTTTCATAAATCACCCACACGCCTGACAGTTTGAACTTTATGCTTATAGGGAGAACACAAGGCAGTTGTCTACAGCCCATAGGCTGGTTGTAAATGACAAGGTCTGGAATTCTTTTCCCCCTTTTTAACATCTAAACACCGCGCACGCATGAAGGTCGGTGGCAGCTTAGCGCTGTGTTGGGGAGGTTGCCACTTTGTCCAGGAATTTTCAAATAAATACAAAACGGGCACGGCTACGAAGCAGCGCGGCCTGTGCTTTAACAGCCCTTATCAACAACCCCATCAGCTCATTGGTTTAGCATTTAGCGTCCGTATTCAGCACAGGGGAGAACAGCACTTCCCTAGTTTAGAGAAAGACATTTTAGAAATGTCCTTCAAATCACGGTCAAGGCTTTTTTATATTTTCAAAATCAAACTTCAGCATCGTCTTAACCGGGCAGTTCAGGTCCTTTGTTTTGGATGATCGTTCTCGAAACATCAGGTAATCCATTGATTCCAATGTTTTTGCTTCAGCTTGGTCAGAGAGCGTTATTTACAGGCAAGGCCAGAGCAAAATAATAAGAGCTGGCATATCAGTGAATCTTGGTCATGTTTGCATGAACAACTACTCTGGTACAACTTTATTCAATCAGGAGTCATTAAGCTAATGTGCATAAGTGCTAAATATTGCAATGAAATACATCCATAAGTGGTTTATTTGTCCTATCTTGCCCATAATACAGTCAAAATGTATATTCACTGGCCATTCTTTTTAGAGTCAGCCAAGTTTATGAGATTTGATGTAACACATTTTCTTTGTTCGGATGCTCACTAAAATTCAACCAATTAAAACGAGCGCAAACGTATTCCATGTGCTATGTATGGAACCGAAACAAGGTGTCCTCCATTCCTAAAGGGAATACAGGTTGGAACATTTTGGCTGGCACCGGATAGGCAGTGTTTTGTATTGTGGGCTTTGTGCTCCAATTCCCCGGGCTTGCCTCACCTCACCACACCACACCCGTGGCTGTGCCCCAGCAGGCCTGCCCGGCATGCCCTGTCAGCCTCCTCATGGCACACAGCCTGGTTTGGAGAGCTCCAGAGAGCCCGCTTGGGAAAGGATCTGCCTCAAAGCGGGTATCCTAGGATACTGAGGGACAACAGGTCCCACAGCATTACAGTCAAGTCCAATCTGCCCAATGGTACTACTTCCCACTGTATCTACTACACATTAATAATCCACAGTCAAATACTCTGGAATAATTGAATCTTGAATAATTCAGACATTTGCATAACCCTAAATCATTATTATGAGATCATATTCATAGTTCATGACAATACGCACAGTTTTTCTCATCAATCTTACGGCACGGAGCTTACAGCATGTCTGGCTTGTTACCTACAACAGACTCCACAGTAAAGGTGGGCCTAATGGATTTGCCACGGCGCACGTGTGAACTGAGTTTAATGGAGTGACACTGGAAGCCTGGGGCAGCTGTGGTCCCACAGGGTTGACCTTCGGAGTACTGCCTGACTGCTTTACCATGTCGGCCTGTGAGAGGAGTGGAGGGCTGAGCTGTGTGGGGCCCCCTGGGAAGGAATGGGACCATAAACGCACGGTTGTCTCGGGTGGCCGTTCCTGTGACGGATGAATGAGGCTGGGATTCCTGTCCCGGGAGACCGAGCAGCAGGGAAACCTGTCAAAAACGGCATTGGGGCAGTGATTTACCCACAGTCAAGCAGTCACAAGAGAGCCCAAAGTCACTCGCTCGCGTTGTTACAGCCCGGGTTTGATGACAACATACAGGCCCACCAAAAGGAATGGCGCACACATCCTCAGCTCAGATAGGCCTATCACTCATGACAGGTACATGACAGGTAGCTTTAAACCACATCAGTTAGTAACCCGTTTATACATTCATGCATTGCTGTTTACAAACTAGATATGTATACCAACCAGGTGGAACAGACCGGGTCTGCTCTTCCAGCACCAGCATTAGCACAATGTGACTTCAGTGATAAGAGTCATCCTTCAGCAGAGGTCTATCAGAAAGTCTCCTGCGGGAAAAAGGGAAACGCTGGATGGTGGGTCCCATTGCACGAATATGTCAACAGAGCAGAACATCTGGAAGCTCTTGGAAAGGGCCGTGCACCGCTTGGACAAAGACGCACTGTATCAGAACCGGCTGAGCCGCGTGACTAATCAACCCAAACCTTTTCCCCCATTGAATACCAATAGTTATAATAATAATAACCTATTTATTTATTTGTGTTCTTTTTATTTTACAAGAACATTTTTAAGCACATCATATAAAAAATGAGTCCACACCCAAAAAAACAATAAAACAGGAATAACACGAGAGAACTTGCAGAGGGTAGAGGAATGAGACATAAGACAGGCATAAATAAAACAGTCAGGTAGACAAAACCAGAGAACGCTCTAATACCCCAGGATCCCTTCATCTTCTACGATGGCCCTGGAATCCCAAACCTGTGCCAAACCATACACCACATCCTCCTGGGCCAAGAGAGAAAACCCAGTTGCGGCACAAAGTCCAGAACCGATTACCAATTAAATTTATTTGGTTAGTTTGGCAAATGAGAGTCAGAAGCCTGGAGTCTTTGAGGGGCCCATTAGCCCTTCACCTCCCTGGTGGGAGGTTTCAGAGTGAGGTATCAAACAATTAGGCTGAAGCCACAGATTCCATCAAGTGACGGGGCTTTCCAAATCCTTCTTTACATCTTAATGGAAGCCATGTATATGTGGAGCTCGTTTCTGCTCCAAAATCACTGCAGCAGTCTGACACATGCGGTCAGAATCCATCCCCCAATGTCACTGTGACCTGGCCTTTCTAGAAGGCACTGCGTTTGTCTCACTATATATAGTTATTTTTCCAGGGTTTCCATGACAATCTCCAACTAGCAGTACACAGATCACGTTGACGGCACAGGTATACCAGGTGTTTTAGTTTTTCAGTTGACCATAAAATGAAACAAAAAATGACTTCACTGACTGGCAAGTATGTTATGTCACGGAGAACAAATTAATTACATATATATGAGCTATTTAAAATAATTGTAGGTACTTTTGTTTTTTAGTTTTTAATAACTGCCATACAAACTACTGAAAAAAGTAGCAAGAACACACCTTTCCCTTCAAATGCGGCTATCAGGTATTCGAAGTTTGTCGTGTCTTACTGTTCATCATACTTTTTTATGATTAGTGAGAGGTGAACATCCCAATGGTTTAATATCAATTCTTATACATGTAGAAAACCAGGAAAAAAAGGCCAGGAAATCTTGAGCGTTGCTGTATTTGTCACTTAAAATGTGAAAGCTCTTGCCAATTGTCTGAAAGGCACAGGATATTAACATGATTATACTGGAATGATAGTATTCATTCATGACTCGGACAGTAATTGGAGTTGCACGGAGCATACTGTTCTCTAACTTTGGGCTTAACCAGCAACGCACTCTGTATGTACACAGATGAATATAATCTAATTAATGTTAAGATTTTAAGGATTGGTCTGAAGAGGTTGGACGCTAAAACGCTGAGCCAGTGTTCAACGCAGAGAACACTCACATTGGCTTTGCGCTGGCTAAGAGCAAACCACTGAACCCCTACCTTCGCTTGGATTCCCTGTCACAGGATCTCTCCGTCACTCACCAACACTTCACCAACGCAACAAACAAAACAAAGCATTGTCCTCGTATCCATCAGAGTCCGCAATATAACAAATTTGAGTTTTAGAATAAGGACTGTAATGTCCATCCAGACTCCTGCCCCAGAAAAGGCAGCTGTACGTTCATTTAAACGCAATGCTCCATGGGATATGGCTTTAATGTTCCACTCTGGAATGGTTAGCCAGCACTGATTTGTTTCAAACCTCTCCAATTTGCTGTGGCTTTACTCACAATGTCTTCTAGCAGCAACAGGGTTAATAAATTGTGTTTTTTCGTTTGCATTTTAACATGAAAATGGCTTGCCGAAATATGCACATTTTTTATCTTAGACAAAAAAAGCAGTTGGCATTACGATGCACTGTTGGTGCCCTGAAATCTTTGTCCATTATACCGCGCACTTGGGTTCCAATCAAATGTAAAATAAATCATATTGATTCCCACCAGATTAAACTATGGCATTTATATAATGCATTCTTAACGAGGTACTCTGGGTGGAAAAAAAGTCTTCTGCTGGAATATTGATATGTCCTGTAACTCTATAGCCTGCAGGGTTTAACTGTTGTAAGACAGCTTTAAGCTTGTATTTAAGCTTTGTCCAACCAGTTGTATTAATAATTCCTTTTTGTACATGTTTTGTTTTATCCACAGTTATCCAGAAAATAATCCCCCAGAGTATTATAGTACTGTTTTAAAAAACAAACCAATAAAACTCATTGGTAAAGCTTGCACTGCCCGAAAAGGAATTAAACATGAATATCTGATAACAATTTAACCAGTTTCCTGAATTGGGTCAATTTTCTCCAGTGCTTATACTAACCTCCCGTCCTCACACACCGATATTGGTTTCTCACAGGAGCACGGTCTTCTCCTGGCAGACCAGAACCACAAACCCGGTCTTCGCAGAAACAGGCTCTGTTTCATGTAACCGTTCACGGATGTGGAATTAACCGAGAGGCGGTACCGAGCCAAGATCAAAAAGTATTTGCAGTCAGGCATGCTGGCAGGCACTGCCAAAGGCTGAGGAGCCGGAGATACGGCGTCATTTAAGGGGTCACGGTCGACGTGCGCGGGCACCATAGGGAGACACGGGGATCCATTCACGAGGAACAGACTTGTAAAAGGGAATTACCCAAAATGACGCACCGCTCCTCCACACGCTGGGGGGACCTTTTTTCAACCAGCGATTTCACAAACATCCATCAAGCACTGTCAGAATAATAAGACGGTGCGTCTCGCTGAAATACTTGTGCATGCCAGAGCAAAGATGTACAGATCAAAGCAGGTAATATAGTACATTATATGAATCAGCCAAAGACAAATTTTTCTTTTTTAATATTGCGTTCACTGTGAATAAACTCAATTCGTAATTGAAAAAGAGGCACAGAAGCAACAGCAGAAATTAAATTAGAAATATATTTGTCACAATGCTGCATGAAGGAAAACATTTCTGCAAGACGCACAAACGATAACTTCCATATTGATTTTAAAAGGGCCTTCCTTTCTGCAGTGCTGGAGTGCGCCGCTTGTCTGTTTCAAATAATAAATAATCCCACCTCAGCCAGCCACCAGAATGAATGGCCCCCGAATAGCGGAGCGGGCTGTGCTGTAGGACCCCCTGCTCACCGCGGGGGATATTTGAACATGCCGGCCCCTGGGGCTCGTCTTCACCGACACAAGCTGTGGAGCGTCAGGCCAGTGTGGCTCCACAGCCAGGAGAGGTGGGCCGGGCTGACCCTGCAGACCCTCTCCCGGGGGAGTCCTTGGCAGGCCCTGCGATGAAAAGCTTTCCTCCACCGGCGATCTGTACAATAATAACCACCATCAGAATGGTTCCTATAACAGTCTTTTTAAGATGTGCCAAGTCCAATGCCTGCAAGCGGCTTTTGGCTTCCCTCTTTTTTCCCAGAGATATTGTCAACTTTTCAACCTCTACATTGTCTTCCACATTCAACTCGGACCCCGCGGTATTTTTCCTTCTATAACATTTCTTCGTGTAATAAAACAAAACAAAAAACATTAGGTCAAGCTAAAAGAAACCGTTAATAATTTGAATGGATTGTTTTTCTCTTAATTTCATTTAGATTTTGATCATTCATATTCTCGATACTAATTCCAGTTATCTTAGAACAAAACACTGGTGTTGTGTTTTGTTTTTACTGGCGTCTGTGTCTCTGTTTTTCTTTAAATTACACAGGACAGTTTAGCTGATGCCTGTAAACAAATTGCAGTCCCGTTGCAGTTGTTGCGAGCCATGAAACAGATGCCAAGCTTTATTTACACATGAGTCGAGCCTGGTATTCACAGGTCATATTAGGTCATTTGGCAACCCCCATTCACCTAGATTCAAATGAAGAGTTAATGTTCAACCTTTGCATTCCGGAAATGAGGATCCAAAAGATGGGACTTCAAATCAGGTCGCAAGATGTCTTGTAGGAACACTACGGCAGTCATCTTAGCCAACAAAAATTTAAATAAATAATTTCGACACAAATTCACACTGAACATGTAGTCTCTATTTTCATGAATGCCAAAAACAAGAGATGCAAATGACTTTCTTCAGCGGATTAGTGGTACAAACCCTGGATTAATTCATGACGACCTAATAATACACTTCTCTTAAAAAACATTTTTTTTGCCGTTTTTCAAAACATATATTTAATTTGAACATACAGACGTATGTTTTATAATACATATGTACATACATGTATATTTTCTGTGGCATTAGGATAGTTTTATGAAGTTGATGCTTAAAGAAATTTGAATGCTTCAAAAAATGTCAATAGCCTAAGCCAGTAGGCTGTCTGCAACAAGTATATTTAACACATATTTACTGACCTTCTACAGGGAATCAAAGCAAATACTGAAAAAATCCCATTAAAACGCTGCATTGGTTGTGACAAAAATATAGCCTTAAACATTCCTTTTTATTGATCTTTTATTGATCTAACTTTGATACCAAATCTTTTTTTTTTCTTCTGAGCTTTAGATATCACAACCGTCACACACCACAGTACATTCTGACAGGCTATTGATAGCAATGAAAGTCTGGTGTGGATGACATCTCCATAATGACAGACCAATGGAATATATATACACAGCTATGTCATTGGAAACCAGTGCAGTGTGTTCATATTACACAGCAATTTACAACTCAATGCCTGACATTGTGATGGTATTCAGTTAGGAGCTAGGCCTTTTCCCATCTAATAGTCCTTTCTTTACTATGATACATGTTCCCCCCTTTTTAAATGAAGTGATTTGCTCAACAAAGGTTTTTTTCCCCCCAAGGCCTGAATTAAATGCCATGGTCTACTTGGCTGGAATGCTTCTCAGCAGGGGGCAAGCAGGAGGAGTTGACTCATGCAAAACCCTTCTCCATATGGCGGTGAAGCGGAGGCTCGGATCACAAAGACATCAGCGGCGGTGCGCTGCTCCTGCTCTGGTGTGCATTGTAAAGCGTTTAACCCTTCACAGTGTGGGGGCCCTGTACGCCCATCTAGGCAAGAAGTCCCCGCAGAGGTTAAAGGGCACAAAGCCCATTGTGCGTCCTGTGAACCAGGACACCACACCGAAACCACGGCCTTCTTTTTGTTCACTCTATAAACTGCCGCAACATTACAATCGCTCAGACGTAATATACTGAAATATACTGTTTATTTTCCCTCATTGAACTAATTTATTTCTGCCGTTTGCTGTACCCTTGATAGTTTTAAAAGGCTCTGAAACGGCGAGTGAACTGGAGGCTTCGCTGGACGTAAAGACGCACCAAAGCCTGACACCTGTGTGCCTTGTTGTCTGTGAATCTGAGTTTGTGTAGCAGTCAGGTTTCTGTCCCGTACTTCCATAGCCGATCAGTTATTCCCCAGCAGCGGGGGCATTTTGTCAGCTACCCAGAGGATGCACCCTCTGTATGACTTTCTAAGCTTTAATTAGTTATAGATTGGAATGTCCGGCGAGAGATAGAGGGGGCGACTGAACCTAACAAGCTCGTTAGTGTTAGTGTCACGCAGTTCATTGCGTTTGCTGAACCACACATCTACCCTCTGTTGGGGGCCTGGATCTACAAGAACAATGAGCCATTTAACACGTCCTGCTGATCTCCTAAAGCCCTCGTTTCTTTTGCTGAAAGCTCCATGTCATCACAGAGTAGAATAAAATCAATCACAGGAATTTCACACCTAAAAGAATACATTAAAGTCTGCCAAAAACTGCAGAATTCAAGCATGGGGCTTAGATCGGTTTGCCTCCCAGCCTCGAGTGAAAAGTTAGTCCTAACGTGAAAAGAAGAGTCACTTGGACGGATGTTAATTGCCACCACGTTCATCTGAGAGATGCGAAGATGCACTCAGCATGACCAGAAACACGACTTTTCCATGTTTGCTCAATGAAAGAAGGTCTTCCGTTGACGGGCAGGGCTTTGATCTGAAGACACAAAGAAAAGAAACACGTTGCCTCACGCCACTCGTTGGCATGGCGACTCCTTCTCACTGCAAGGAACTTTATTGATGCCCTCCGAATATATCCCTCAAAGCCTCCCTGTGGATTCTGAGTTTCTCCTGAACCAAAAAAAAAACATGCATTCTCTAATTGATTGTGACAGTGGTTCAGCCCCCAATTCTCAATAAAAACCTATAAGAGGCAAAGAAAAATGTTTACCAGGCAGCAGACGGAGAGCTGCCTTTCATTTTCACACACCGTCCTAATGGGAAACGGCTGCACCCTTAATGGTTACAGAAGATGGAGCATCGACTATGAGCTGCTGTCAGGCACCAGGATGGCTTTTCCTCTCCTTTTCTTCAGAATTAGTCAGCACCGTTGTTTTGTGGTCCCACGACCCCATTCTGGGGCTTTAGCTCTGTCACAGGCAAGGTAAATTTGACACTATCCGTGAAAAACACGAAGCAGGGAGGACTGCGGTTGGATGAATAATGAGCAATGGCAAAGCATTAAGGTGTTGTTTTTACATTTGTTCCATGATTCATGGTTTTTGCCCTTAATTTGGTCTCACTTTTTTTGTTATCTCGCTTTTCTTGTTGCACAACTACGTGTCTAAGAAATAAAAAATGTACCACAAACCTATTAAAGACAAACCTCAGGCTCAGCTGTTGGACTCAATACAAGACAAAATAATTGCAATGATCTCCTTTTCTTGTGTGTTTTATACTAATGTTGATGCCTTGATAAAACATCTTACAATCCACATAAAATGAATCTGTTTCAAGAACATATGATTGCTTGTTTGAGTACACCACAGAAGTTTAAATGCCTTGGGGAGAGCGATTTTGGGGACCAGTAGTCAACAGTGAAATCCTTCTCATCAAGATGAGTACCCCTGAAATCGGTCCCTGTTTGATCACCCCAGTCGCCTACAGAGGGGCAACCACTTTACTACAGGAACCCTGTTTAACTAGTAACCTTGTGGCTTTAGCTACGGAATGACCTGCGAGTTTGAAGTGCCAGGGCCAAAGAGCTTCTAGTGCTTAATTGAGTGCTAAACGTCTGTGGCCTTCTGGGAGTCTTTTCAGAAGCTTGAGTGGAATTTCCACACAACAAGGGGAGAAGATGAAGGGAACGACATTTCCCATAAAAAGGTATAAACCTTTGACTCAAAGGCAACAATGTGACGGTCGACCCGGCAGCCTCACACTCGAGCGGGACCCTTAATCACGCCGCCTCTGTACTCAGTCTCAAATATGAAGCAGCTGCAGATTCACGTGTTCGCGTCGGCCTTCGCGGCCAATCCCTGCATCGCTTTTTTTGAAACTGTGAATCATTTCAGCTCTCTACCGCAGGAAATTCACAATAACAGACCATTTCATGTTCAGTTAAATCATTAGTGCAAAGGCTGCAGCTTGCACTTTTGGTTTGCATTGCCTCTGAGGGTCGTAAGAAATTGAATAAGAGGACGGTTTTTCTGTAGTATCTGTAGTTTATCTGTAGTTCTGTAGTTTAAGATTGTTTCTGCATGTAACAGAGTTCGTAGGCACCTAAAAAAAACTCCCTATAACTTCCTATTAAAGGATAACTGCAAAACATATATTTAAGAAGAAGTACTGTATTACACGCTAAATTTTTTCAGTTTTTTTTTCTTCAGATTTAAAACAAGAAGTCAGATTACTGACGTCTCCCCACTTTGGGTATCGTAACAACAGAATCAGTCCCTTGAATAAACTTTGGATAGCTTGCTATGTGCAACGTAACCACTCATTAAGGCTCTGGACTCTGAAAGGCTTGTACAAGCCATTTTAGAGAGCTTGGAGCTCTGAGTCACACAATGAAAACTATGCACAGAAATGAGAGAACTATATCTAAATATGTTTTACGACTAAAGTTTTGGCAGAATACCCTGTGTCTTCAATCCTTTAATCTCATTAGCCCACAGTATTCAGGGCTGTTTTGGTATGCTGTGTAGAAAGCTTTGGAAGATCAGTAATTATGGTATTTTGCAATCCAGCATTACTGACACTAGGGACACAAAAGTGTCCCATTTACCCCTCTGGCCTTACCTATTTCATATGAGATGTTTAAATACTTTGACTAGAATTCTGAGTAAATATAATATAAATTCCTCAATTCTTACTAAAGGGAACATGATCATATTGGGGGGGCACCTGTAATCAACACAACAATTAAAATTGTTAGGAAAAAATGAGCAAATAATGTTCCAGAGCACATTAAATGAGTACAAGCAACTTTAAAGCACAAATGATGAGGTTGGATACATAGAGGCTAGCAAGCTTTTGCTCTCTTGCCACAAACGCTGTGAGGACTCGTTCCAAGTGAAATATAGAGGTATTTTATCATTGGTACAAAACAATAAAACACCTAATTTAAGGGAATAGGTTGCTTCTGAGCTATTCATTTGTAGCAAATTACTCTTTCTTCACTGTATTCATGCCAGGTGCTCCCATGGGTTTATATTAGTTCAGTCTTGTTTTACAACGGAAAGAAATATATAAATATATATATATATATATATATATATATATATACACACACAGGGCTTTTTTCCCCTCTCTCTCTCTTTTTAAAAAAACCAGATCCTTATTCCCCCTTGCTGAGATTTGACACTCTAAAGCAGAAAGGTTAACAATAGGTTTACGCATATACAATGAAATAATAACGTTTTAAACTATAAAAATATTTTTTTTCTTTGTTTTAAAATGTGTTGCCATGTGATATGGTTCCAGCGTTGAGTGTTGCTAGTAGAGAAGCTAGAAAACGCGTGACCACATTAAGCTACACAGCGAGCACTTCCCTTTCCTACATGACAGCTTCAGCTACCAGCAGGATTGTATTGGGTTTATTTTTCCATATATGAGCAGAATGTGATTTCACTACCTGATTGTTTATGTTGGAAAGGACTGCGTTGGAAGTGGATTTAGCATCTTTAGTCATGCCGGAACGTTCTAAAAAGTACCAGTCTGTCAGAGTTGCTGGAATTTACACTGAAATTATTTATTTTATTGTTGTGAAATAATATATATCCAGCTGTTGCAATGCAACATGACCCCAAAACTCAAATAAATAAATAAATAAATAAAGAATTGAACATTTTATACTACATTTAATATGATATTACCAGTTTCATAAATTCAACAGACAATTCAACAGACAATACACAGTTAATAAAAATACCTGAATACACTTTAGGTTTGGATGAAATAATATTTTTTCTGAATGAAAATGAAAGAGGGTAGTTATTTTCAATCGATTATATCTATCTTGAAACAAGGAGAAAGTTAACTGAAGGCCAGAGTTCATTTTAACTGTGTCTCATCATGCACTAAATTATCAGCACAGATCTGCAAAGCATAGGTCTCTTTCGTTACATCCCACAGACCACCCTGGTCATATTTTCAACGACCGCTCACCACAAAGCAAGGATCTGATTTTACATTGGTTAGACGGAATAATGTCTACATAGAACATTATGCTTTTACTAACCTTTATTTTCCTCTAAACAGGAGAATGAGACCTACCAGCCTGTCCCACTAGAATATCCCAGTTTGAAAATCAAGACCAGAATGAAATAGCCCCCTCATGGTGAAACAGATGAGAATTAGGTACCGAAATATTAAATATATTTAAATTTTGATCCTCGGGCGCAAGGCTCTTTTTTGACAGACGAGTGAACAGTCCACATTCAAAATAATATACTAAATCACGAAACAACAAAGTGTAAAGCTATACCTAACAAGCTCTAGCCTACTCTAAAATATGTTACCGCCATACATGAAGAGTATGGTGAAAAGCTGGTCTTGTTTCTGTATTATTAAGGGGGTTTTCTTCTAGTGTGTTCTTTATTTAAGACACTGTGATTCTGCTGTACAGTGGGATAGCAGAATCCAAATGTCAAATAGGAAGGAAGTATTTCCCTTAACATGGGTGTTAAATTTTAAAAGGCTAGCCTGATTCTCTTCTCAGGAATGACTCCAGTTCATTAGAGGAAGGTATTTCTAATGACTAGACAAGTCACTGCCGAGATGCACTGCTGAGGGAAGGTAAACCACAGCCAAATAATAATTGTTTCTTTTAAAACCTAGAGTTGCCAGTAGTTAAAAATCTCGGTGAATATCTGGACAATAAGGCAGAGTAAACTGCAGCTAATTGAAGTAACAAAATAAACCTTTACAGAGCCCAGCATCAACCAGAAACTAGACGCATGATAAGAAATGACATTCACTCTTGCACTGTGCAAGTTACTACATTCAATGGGTGACTCTTTCACTCATTCTCTCCAAGTACAGCCACCAGCTTCTAGTCAAGCTAGAAAGCTGGACAGAGCCCAGCACGCTTTTTCTGAGAAAGAACCCTGACAGGATAAATATACTCAACAACCAACATCACCGGCTAAATTAAATACAGTTTTAATATAAAAGAACAAACTATTACTCTGTTCACAAGTAAGGTTTATTTATTCAGCTGAATTCAACTGATTTTTAAACGTGTGTCAGGAATTGCACATGTTTTCCTTATAATACATTTGCGTTGTTGATGTAAAAGTATAAGATAAATAGAAGATAGCTTTAGCAGTGTTCCCTTTTGTTGGTTATTTTAGTTGGCATTTTCAGTAAATGGATCCGATTTCTGTGATCCACATCCTCAATGGATTTCTTCGTCTAACCACTCTCAGAGGACTCTCTAACAAGGACACAGTTCAGGGTGGGTATTACTGTTACGGTAAAAAACTGAATTAGTTATTATTCCAGTGTCTAGGTCATAACCCCCAAGGGCTAGCACAGTTGCAAAACGGCAACATCCTGTCTGAATGGTAAGAGCTATTTAAGGCAGGAAAATTCCCTAAAATCACATCGTAGATACTCACTATAGAATGTACCCTGGATATTCCTTCAAACATTTTAGTTCAATAGGAATGTTTATATTGCCCACATGAAAGAGGTTTAGGCTGAATATTAATCTACAATATGAGCAACATAAATCATAACGAGTTTTTAAAAGCTTTCATATGCTTTGAAACATGAAGCTCTTTGCGTATATATATATATATATATATATATATATATATATATATATATATATTCACTGAGAGAGATAATTATTTAAAA
>JAOYSI010012131.1:0-40055 GCA_025775065.1 Hiodon alosoides | reverse complement strand
GTAAAGCGTCTTTGTGACATGGCAACATGTGAAAAGCGCTGTATAAAAATAAAATTGATTGATTGATTGATTGATACTTTATCAGCAGAGGAGGTATGTCTGTGGAGAGCTTGTCGTGGCTAAACTAGAGGGTGTGTCTTTGCAGTGTTTGTCATGGCAACACTGAGTAGTAGTGGCTTTGTTAACGGGTACTCCTGTATTCAAACTGGAGCAATATATGAGAAGTGCTGAGCCCAGCCAAAAGAGCTGTTGTCAGTAGTGAGTGCGGTTTTGGCCCGAGATCCTTCCTATCAACTGGTCCACAAATGGCAAAAAACAAAACATAATTGATGATTTCCCTTTTCAGTGATCCTGATAAAAGGTATGGCTCATGACAGCAAAGCAACACAAATGTAAGCAGTTTACTCTGGGCCCAGTCTTCTCCATGTAGCCCTCCTTCTGGAAGTTCCTGGTCAGCTTGGGGGTCAGCTGTAAGGCAGACAGAGAAGGCCATACTAGCTCAGTTTATGGTAAAACACTGTTTTTTGAACAGGTGAGGTTTTAGCGATAACAGGGCACTGGAAGGAGTGAGGAGATAAAAAGGGTATCTGAAACTCCGGGGGTTATGGGATACGTGGGCGCTACTGGAGACAGTATATAGACAGCTGTATGGAGTTATGTGTGATCAGCGCAGTTTTGCCAATGAAACAAAGAGGATGAGTGACAGCCACAGTGAGGTAACCTCGATATCAGTCGCTCCAGGAAAAGCCACTCTAAGGTACTGGAGCTGCACAGCTCGGATGGAGTTAAACCAGTCCACGATCTCCTGCATTAGAGAAGGAGGGAAAGGACCTTCAGCTGTGGAGAGGACAAGGGATGAGATACCATACTGCTCCAACACTCTCCTCCAGGTCAAGACCCAAGACCCAACACCCTCACTTCCCCCACCCCCAGTCCTCGGGGGCCACCCACCTTGCCGCTCTCGTGGTAGAGGAAGATGTTACGGGTGACGTTGTCCTTCAGGAAGGTGATCTGCAGGCCATTGGGGTTTCCGATCTTGTCTGGCTGAAAGGTGGCATTGATGGTGTCCACCTTGATGACTATCTTGGGGAGCTTGGCCTGGGATAGGGAATAGGGAGGGGGGGCAGTGGGAGGGTGAGTGAGGCAAAAAAGCTTGGGGGATTGGTTGCCGAGCCAAGGAGTTGCTCTCTCCTAGAGAAACGGACAAATGCCACAAGCCATGGATGGAAGAAGGCTATTTTTTAAACAAGGTGTTAAAGGAACTCACATAATCAGAATTAATTAATTGAATCAGGTCTACCTGTGAAACCGCGCAGAGGCCAAGTTCAAGCGAATAGACAATGGACATGGTAACATGCTTAGCCTGACCCCCAGGAGACACAGTAATAACCTTAATGTTATACACCATGATGTTCTGATGCTCTTGGTTTAAATGTGTCCCAGTTTACAGGATTAAACCGGCAGAGGCAGGATAAAGCACCTTAAGTGTAAACTGAAATTGAGATTCATGTTATATTTGGTGTAGTACTTCCACGTGCTCTCTCAGTGTGTGTGTGTGCGAGTATGTGTGTAAGAGAGAGAGGCAGACTCACATCATACTTGGTGTAGTATTTCAGTGTGCCCTCTCTCTCCATGAGGACAAACCTCCGGCTACAGAACTGTCCGTTGTCCCGCCCCCTCTTCATCAGCATACCATCCCGAACCCCTGCAAGCAGCACTGTGTTGGGACATCAGACAGTCACGTGGGTCCTTTCCAGACTGCAATGAGTCCCCACTTGTCCCTCCCATACTCACCTCTTTTGTTGGACAACAGCTCCCCGCACTCGCCCCTTTCGTAGGGAAGTGCCGCCCTGCTCACCCCCCTCCCCGTACTCACCCTCTTCGTAGGGCAGCGTCTTCCCTAGCGAAGTGAACTCCTTTCTCTCATACTTCGCCTTGATCCACTGCTCTCTCAGAACCCTGCACAGCAGCATGCATGATTGGTCACAGGTTTAAATGCTCAAACAGTCACCTACTCACATGTTCAATCAATCAATCATTCACAATTTGCACATTTATACTTTCAAAAGTTAAATAGTAAAATACTAAATCCTTCCCACAGTGCTGCTGGAAAACAGGATGGATCTTCAGAGTGTTCATCAGAATCTTGTATGTGTGAGTGGTTTGGTCTTTGGTCACATGAAGGGTTGAGATTTAAGCTCGTCTACATTTGTGTCACATGCACACGTTCATATTTAGGGATGAATCTGGCCACCAGTAAACTGGTAATCTGGTTTCTACGTATAGATTTTACCGTTATGTCCCAGGCAGGGTCTCACAAGGTCCCATCCATAAAGTATATCTGTACTTAATAGCCATGGTGACATTTTTTCAGTGTGTCTGCAAGCTGTTGGCAGGCAGTCTTACTTACTTTAAACTTAAACCATGAAAGAGAACCCAGGACTTCTTCAGCTAATTCTCAGCTCATTCTCACCCATAATTGGGCAGGAAATCTCAGCAAAAACAACTCAGACAGGAGAGGGAACAGCAAACATATGATGCTGTGAGAATTGCATGACAAACATTATGGCAACATTGCCCTGGTCACTCACTGACAGTCTCTGTGCGTGGGTTTGTAGTAGTAGACTGGAACCACAGCCTCATACTTGGCCTTCATCACCTCATTTCCGTTGTCCGCCATGAACTGGAATACACACAATCGAGCTGTTAAGACTGATGCCAGCTGGCAGAGGCCTAGATTAGTGGTAATTATGACTGTATGTTAAAAATGTAAAATTACATTTTAAATCATTCCAATGACTGTGATGGGATAAATAGCAAACTAATTCACAGTCTAACAAACACAGTCAAGGGCAGGGGGATGTAAATGATCTGTTTTATAGAGTATTTGGAGCTTTTAGACTGCAACATCTGAAGGGTCACCACTATAACCATCTGTTCTGATGGTTTCCAGTTCTCACCTGCACCTCTGAGTCCTCCCAGTGAGACAGCCGAAGTGACTTAACTTTGCCAACATCTGGGAGGTTCCGGTGGATCCCTGAGCATGCAAGACAGATGAAAACTCCCAGAGAGCAGGAGCCCCACTCCGGGTCTAAGAAGGGATGGGGAGAAGGAGAGGTGAGTAGCTGAGAAGATGGGATGGGGGAAAGAGGGTTAGTAGCTGAGGAGACAGGAGAGGGAAAAATTGGGGTGAGTGGCTGAGGAGGAGAGAGAGGAGAGAGAGAGAGAGGTGTGAGTTTTCAAGGAGACAGGAAGGGAAGGAAGATGAGCAGCCAAGGAGACAGGACAGGGAGAAAGAGGGATGATTGGCTAAGGAGGTGAGAAAGGGGGAAAGAAGGGTGAGCAGTCTGCCTGATGCCTGGAAGCTGTACTACGAAACAATGTTTCGGTTGCTTAACCGAAAGACATAAAAAAAATAGGCACGGTTCTGCGATAGCACTGAATCCCTGATGCACACCCTTGTTGGTCTTGGGACGATTTGAAACAAATTTACGCTACTGTGTAATTCCACACTTCAGTGTAATCTCACTCCCAGTGATCACTGGTATTTCTGGTATTTCTTTCACCCTCACTCTGGCCCTCACCCTCTTTCTCAATTTGAAACAATTCAAAGATGTTTTATTCGACTCACAACAGAAGTGCTGTATATTTACTTATTTAATCCAGCAGACATCAAAAGTAAATACATATAAAATAAATATTAAATAAAGCAATGGCTACAAGAAACCAATTCTTCTCAACGGTGCCCCTCATCACTGTTTGCCCCTCAGGTTGTGGCAAGTGGCTACATATGTGGCAGCCAGTGGGGCTGTGAGGCCCTCAAGCAAAAGCACCAGCCAGTTCTTCTGGATATGCCAGATCTATAAGAAATTTCAATTGGGTGTTTGTCCCATTTGGTGCAATCCTGTCAACCGAGTGGACTCCATACCTCACTACTACACAGCGCAATGGGCTGAATGACGCTTGTCAATGAGTTTTACCCATATTTTGACAGGTATATTAATTTTACAGAACCTTCTTTTGATGGCATGGAAAAATTATTCTGGCTTTTTAGTTTAATTTAGTTGCTGCAAATCCTAGTGAAATACTTTTATTTAGCCTCAAACTGTAGTGTGAACCCTGGATGGGGTGGGGTGGTTGGGCACTGTGGTCGAGGGACGGTATTTTGGGCCATGGACTTTGCGCAGCCTCAACTCATTTTAAGGTAATGTAATCCTATTGGCCTGGTGCAATAGGACTACGATCCCCAGGAGGCGTGCAAGTTAAGCATGTAATTGTAAAGTGGAAACATTTTGAGCTGTGAAGTGGTAAGCCACATAAGCTCAGAGTTCCAAACTGCCTCTGGAAGCAAGTGTAGAACAAGATCTGTTCTTCAGGGGATTCATGATATGGATTTCCATAGCCGAGCAGGAGTGGTGTAAAGCTCACCACCATTTGAGATGTGGAAACGCATTCTCTGAAGTGATGAATTACACCTCACCCTCTGGCAGACCGGTTTTGACGACTTGACTGGCCTACACAGAACCCTGAATGAAATCCCATTGAACAATTAGAATGGGATTTGGGATTAATTAGAATTCCCACTGCAAGCCAGGCCTAATGGCTCTTGTGGCTGAATTGAAGCAAGTACCAGCAACAATGTTCCAACAGCCAGTAGAATACCTTTCTAGAAGAGTGGAGAAGAGTTATCGCAGCAAAGGGAGAACCAAGTCCATATTAATGCCCATGATTTTGGAATGAGATGTTCAACTAGAAGGTGTCCACATACTTTTAGCCATGTAGTGTATTCGCACACAATATCAGGTCTAAAGGGAATTATGAGGTGCACCACTTGATGAAGGGTGCAAGGTGCAAAAGCTGAAAACTTGGTGGGTAAAAATCAAAAAATAAATATGTGTCAGAATAACGATTCACAGTTTTGGCATAGTTTCAAATACCTGAGGTACAAGCCTCATGTGGCAGGGGATACCAGTGTGACAACATGTGACAAACAACATCCAAAACCGATGGGACAATGGGCCCCAACCACAAATTACATATCATAGACTTTCAGTACATCTTTATTGTATAAAGTCTTCAGATAGTTAAAAATAAATAAATAAATAAATAAAATTGTGAAAACTGTCCTCAGCTCAATGTTTTGTGGCCTTTGTGGGAAAATAAACAATATGGTTGATCTCAGATAAATAAGATATACATTCTGGTGCATATTTTCGGGTCAGTGACTTCTAACTGATATAGTTATGAGCTGTGAGACAACCTACCGATGTGACAACCAGCTCCGGTCTCCCCTAATATCGCAAGAAAACTGATCATTTAGTGATCATTAAATCCCAGAATGAAAATTCTTGTTTAATCATCTCTGAGTTGAAATTTATTTCAAATACTACCAAATTAACGCATAACTCATTTGAGATTTTGGTAACATTCCGCAAACAAAACAAAGGGGGGAAAAATATTTTAACAATGATTAATGTAATAGAGACAGACGGCCTGCTAATTTAATCTTTAGCATTAGTGTCTAAAATGAATTCGGGTTTGTTGCGTCATGAAAACGTGTGCGTCCTAGAACACAAACACAGCACATTTTAGTAATTCCTTCCCCAAAACTTGCCCGTGCTTGATTGCATTAGTCAACCCCTCTTAAATCCCGAATCGCGCCCTCAGAACGATTCCACTCACCAGCCGCTCCGCAGTCCGCGCAGGTATCGTTGCCCGGATTCTGCGAAATCTCTTTCAGAACCCGGTCCGCCCTCTCGTTCCCCATAGCCATCTTTTTCCACTTTTCCACTAAAAACGACTGCCTTGTGTTTTGGTCGACTTCCCTCAGAGATCAGAATGTGTTTCTCTTCAAGTCCACACAGACAGACAGATTGGAATTATGTGTATATTTCTTGTTCTTCAAAATTACTCCGCAGACATTTCGGGTTTGTCGTATTCTTGCTGTAGTTTTCCTTTTATAAAATAAATCCTTTTGTTTTTAATTTAGCATGTTTAATTTTAAACTACAGCGTAGACCGTTCCGTTTAGCACCGGCACCGTCTCTCTTTCGAGAGTGTGTGAGTTGAGAAGATAAGCACTCGGAAGTCAGCGACTGTGCTGTTCAGACTTGTTGTTCTGCATATTTGTGCTCGCCCTGAAATCACACAGCTCCAAGTGCCATCCCGGTTTTGCCATTTTTGGTTTACCGTTATTCTGTCATCTTGAAATTTCTTTAATGTGCCAGTGTTTTGTTTTTTTTCGTTGTTTTTGTAAATGTATTGAACTTAAAACACCTAATGTAATGAAACCCCTGCATTTGCAATTATATTGATCAGTGGTGCTCCTTTCCGTTTGCATAATTGTGATCTTTACACCTGTTAGTAAACTGGTCATCACGTTATATTCACCGGTCATTTATTTGGTACGGATTAATTTATAACTCCGATTTGTGTAAAATTAATTTAATTCATTTTCGGTCTCCTCTCAACTTCACCTTCGTTCTAGCAATGTAATTGGCTTAACAGTCCCTAGAGTGTCGGTGGCTGTAACTCTTCCCATTAAGTTGCTACTCTTGTTACGAGTTTAACAAAAAAAAAAAAAAAATTTTAACTAAAGCTTCCTGGTTTTATTTCGGAGGGATATTTAACTAGAAGCACATTTCCCTATTTTGATCACATGAGTAGGCACTTGAATTTAATTGTTTTCTTATCATTTATATGTATTCTGATATATTATTTGTTGTTGTCTATTTTTAAAATCTGTATTGCTGTATTTTCTTTCTCTGCAACGTTTACTATATTATATTGTATTCATCTAGCTCTACTGCATTTGATCCTCATGATCAGGTCGGCATTTTTTATTGAGAACCTGTTCTAAATGCCGTTACCTGGTTAAATAAGTTTGAATCAAAATTAATTGAATTCGATAATTATACGACAACAGTTATTTCCCCCTATCTACTCGGGACTAAATGTGAATACCAAGTGAAATATATGTATAATGTAAATTTCTTATGTACGCTAGATACTTGGCAATTGATGTGAACTGGCATTGTGCTTAGTTTATTGTGACCAACAAATTAAGGGAAATCCATAAAATGATGTCCCCAGTAGATGCAGCTTCTGTGTCCTGGAATCCGAATCTTTAAAAAACGTATTCTGTGAATGATTTTGTAGTACTATTCTGATCCGATATGAAGCGAAATGTGCACACTGGTATTGATCGTTACAAATTTGATAATTGTATTGACTTGCGGGGAAACTGGGGGTAGTGGGAGGGCTCACCTCATGTTCTCCGTCAGTACGGGTGGGAGACTGCTTTGTGAAGGTGGGAGACCACGTCAGGGACAGGTACATAGGGAGAAGGGTGTTGGCAGATGAGGGAAGTAGTGGGGGGGTTACCCTCCTTGGCTGTGTGGGTGGTTCCACCCATAGCGAGAGTAAAAGAAGCTGAGGGGATGTGACGTGTCAGAGAGAGTAGGAGAATCGAGAGCGAGTGTTAGTGTGACAGACAGAGAAAACAAAAAGATAAGGAGAGAAAGGGAGAGAAAGATCGTGGGGAATACAGGAGGACAGAATTTGATATTTTGGCGTGGTCTCCGTCTAGAGGGACCGTGTGTGACGAAGTGAATAAACAGCCTCGCATCCACGGTAAAAAAAGTTGTCCTGGCCATCATTCTGGGCATCACAGAGCAACAAATGGAAAATCCCTTCAGCAACTTACCGCAGACGCTACATGGGTGTTCAGAAGCAGGATAACGGATTAGCGTAGCCGTATTCTGAAGGGACGACTAGGTTCGCCGGGATGGAATCGGAGGTGTTCTGAGAAGTACAGAGGCGTAGAGGTGAAGGTGAGAGCATGGGAGAAGCCCTGGAGAAGCTGCAGCTGAAAGGGAGGGGTATAACAGAGTTGCTAACAGAGGGCTGCATGACGCAGAGAAAAATAGCCGCCATGCTAGGTGGAGACCAGCAGCCGTTGGCGACCCTGACACACCCGGAAAAGGAAAGGAGAGTGGAACAGGAAGCCGGCCTTTTTGGGAGTGAAGATGAAAACAAAGGGGCCTGCGCAGCGTTACACCCCCCCCCCCCCCCGGTGAGAGGAACTAGCAAGCCTTCCTGGAGGAGTTCGAGCCCCGGGCCGCGGCTAATGCGTTAGATGGGGACATGAAGCTAGCACAACTAATCCGTTGCCTGGAGAAGGAACGATTCCAGGAGGTCGAGCTGCTGCTGAGTGAGGGCAGAGGTACGTACAAGGCGGTGGTGACGCACCTGAGCAAGCAGGAGAGCAATGTCAGAATAGCCCCCTGAATGGGCCCCGCTCCACCAGCGGGAGAGAGGACGAGTGGGGGGAAGATCCGTCAGGTGCAATTACGGCTCTGGTCGGAAGGGAGTTCCGCGGGGACAGGCTAAAATCGAGTTGCTACAGCGGGGCCTCGTCGTAGTAGGCATGCAAAGCCCAGTTCCTGATCGTGGCTTGGGCTAATGACTGGGGCGTTCAACAGGGAGCTGTGCAGCTAGCAGCGGTGCTGGAAGATGAGGCCTAGCGGGTGTTGCTGGACCTGGGAGAGGGGGAGCTGACGGACTTCCAGGCTATCATCACTGCCTTTGATGATGCATTTCGGCATTTCGAGGCCGCGAAGCCAGCCACAAGCTAGCGTTTAGCCACTATATACTATATAGCCCTAATACAGGGTAAGTACCGGTGGGGAAACTGGTTGTGTTTGCGGCGGAGGTCCACTACCTGGTCTGGAACGGCTATCAGCATTTCCATGAAAGGATGAAGGAGCAAGAGGCCCCCTGCCTGTGGACCACCCCACCAACCTGGGACCCTGGCTCAACAGTGCTGGTGCTGCGGCCAGCCAGGCCACATCTGACGGTTCTGCACCGCCTGCACGTGGGCCCACACCATCGAGAAACGCCAGAGGGCTGGTGGAACAGGGGCATCGCTGGCCCAAGGCCATGCCCCCCCAGTAACAACACCCAGCAAAGGTCCAGTGTGTCGCCCACTGCCACCCACACCTGTCGTGGGGCGAACCACTGCGGGGGATTACTGACATGCAGCCATCCGGATCCAAGGGTTCCCCTGCCATGCCTTGATTGACAAGGGGTCGACCGTGTCCCTGGTGCGCCTGGCGTAGCACCCATGCTGGGCAGAGGCTGGTTCGCGATCAAGGTGGCGAGGAGGACCATGCACCACCCAGTCTGGGTGGTGGACATTTAGGACCAGTGAATCCTGGGATTGGACTTCCTGAAGTTTGTCGGGGGGCAACTGGACTTGCAGGCCAGCATGTTGTGGCTGCAAAGCACCCCCTGCTGCCATTGTCACCCCTAAGCTCGGTGGGCCGGGTTGTCCAGCTGATGACCACACCAGCCCCGAGAGCGCTCCTCGAACCTGCAACCGCCAACGACGTCCCCAACAGCCGCCACAGACTCAGCCTCCCTCCAACGCTGCTGGCCATCGCCGCCCCGCTGCCACAGAGCCCCGCGTGAGATCCCGAGCGACGCCACCCCCCGAGGGACCCTTCCACAGCCGTGGTGTGGATGGCTTGGGAACAGAACCGGGGAGGGCTCCCCCTAGTCCAGAGCCGAGGACGTCGGGAGGACGCACCTCGTTCAGCACTCCATTGCAACAGGAGATGCTCGCCCAATTAAACAGCTCTCCCAATTAATCAGCGCCCACAACGCCTGCCCCACGCCCGCCAGGAGGCTGCTAATCAGGTGCTGGCCTAGATAAATCACCACCACAGTCGTGCCACTACATCGCCTCCTGCGGAAGACGGAGCCCTTTGTCTACAAGAAGTGTTCCACACGCTTAAGGTCGTGCTCTGCTGGGTGCTGGTCCGGCCTTGTGATCCGGTCGCTGGAGGAGCAAAAGGGCCCCAGCTGGGAGGAGATCACCCCCCGTCACCGACTGTGGCCAGTCGGCGGGACATCGAGGACTTCTGCTGCAGTTGGGACTCCTGCACCACCTGGAATGGACCCCAAGGTCAGTCCAGAGCCCCATTGCAGCAGCACCAGGTGGAGGCTTCAATGGATACTTGTCACGGTGGACGTGCTGGGCCCGTTTCCTCATTCAACTTGGGCCACCGATTCGTTCTCGTCACGGTGGACTACTTCACCAAGTGGCCGGAGGCGTACGCGATCCCAGACCAGGAGGCAGAGACGGTGAGCGAAGCTTTAGTAGAGGGGTTCTTCAGCTGGTTCGGGGTCCCGGGGGAGCTTCACTCCGACCAAGGCGGAAACTGTGCCGCCGACTCGGGATCTGGAAGACCCGGACGACCCCTCTGCACCCCCAGAGCAACGGCCTCGTCGAGTGGCTCAACCACAAGATGGGGGCCCAACTGGCTCTGACCACCAGCCAGGATCAAAGGGACTGGGCCCTTGGTCCTGATGGCATGCCGGACGGCCGTCCAGGAATCCATCGCCTGCACCCCTGCTCTACTCATGCCTTCGGCCAGCCGCCAGACGCACCCGCAGGGCATGAGTATGCTTGGAGGCTCCAGGATTGTCTGGAGACAGCTCACACCTTCGCCCACCAGTACCTAGAGGCCAGAGGAGTCCGCCAGAAGCAGAACTACGATGCCCGGAGTGGGGGGGGGGGCCTTTGCTGCTGGGAACCTTGTGTGGGGGTTCAGCCCGAAGCGCACGAAGGGGCGCTGCCCCAAACTGCAAAGCTAGTGGGTTGGGCCCTGCGAGGTTTGAGAAAGGATCAGTGATGTGGTGTATCGGGTGCAGCTGCCTCCCCATGGCCAGTGCATGGTCCTGCACCGGGACCTGTTGGCCCCCTAACTGGGTCGGGCCCCTGTTTCCCCTGTCCCTGCCCCAGACTCCGTGCCCACTTCCCCAGGCCCGGTCCCCATCAGCAGAGACGGAGAGGACGGGCCCTACAGCCTCCGTCCAGTCCCTATCAACACCAGACACCCGGGTCCTGAGGCCCAGACGGCCACACCGATTCCCAGGTTGCTTCCAGAACTTTGTCCTTCCTTGAGAGCGAGGAACGGGGGGGAGTGTAGCGACCTGGGGGGAGACTGGGGGTAGTGGGAGGGCTCACCTCACGTTCTGGGTTGACGACACCCATCAGTATGGGCGGCAGACTACTTTGTGAAAGCAGGAGACCACATCAGGGACAGGTACATAGGGAGTGGTGTTGGCAGGTGAGGGAATTGAGGGGTAGCGAGAGTAGTGGGGGGTTCCCCCCCCTTGGGTGTGTGGGTGGTTCCACCCATAACGAGAGTAAAAGAAGGTGAGGGGATGTAACATGTCAGAGAGAGTAGGAGAATCGAGAGAGAGCAGAGCGAGTGTTAGTGTGACAGACAGAGAAAGCAAAAAGATAAGGAAAGAAAGGGAGAGAAAGATCGTGGGGTATACAGGAGGACAGAATTTGTTATTTTGGCGTGGTATCCACCTTGAGGGACCGTGTGTGACGATAAACAGCCCACGGTAAAAAAAAGGCGTCCCGATCATCATTCTGAGCATCACAGAGCAACAATGGATATCCCTTCAGCAACTTAACGCAGATGCTACAGTATTATTTTATACACAAATCAAAATTTTTTAATAAATCCCTTTTTGTTTTTTCTAATTGATACGGTACATTATTTACCTTTATGTTTTGCAACAAAAAAAAAAATCACACCTGTTTTGGAACCGACGACATTCACTTTCCACCTTTCTCTTCTATTTTTTACAGCCACCATTGTGTGATTAACAAACTAAACTGGGAAAAAAAATTGAGCGAGTGTTTTCCCAATAATTGGTGCGCAGGGGAAGGGGGGGAAGAGGAAGTAGAAAGTTTTTTTGTCTGTTAATTCATATTACACCTTTTAGTAATCTGTCACTTTGTATCGCCCAATGATTATTTTTAGGATCCTTTGTTTAGGATGTTTGGCCCCTGGGCCGTAGGTTGGACAGCCCTGTTTTAAGGTGTTGACCTCATACTACACCCAGTGACTTTTGGGGCTACATGCACAATAATTTCGAAAAAAATATATGATGTCGTGACACAGAGCTGTGTAGACGTGAACTTGAAATAATACATTTTTGTGTAATTTGAATGAATATCTTCTTTATCTTACATCAGAAGTCACCCTATAAGTAGACAGGTATCCTACATACGTGTGCCAAAAATCAAGTTGGAATAACTTTTTGTACGTTTTACCAAATTTGTGCAAAAATTAAATATGGTGGATTTTATGGGTTCAAGAGACTTTTTTGTTCATAATGAGCTATTACATATGTATATCAAGTGTCATACATTTATGTCAGGCGGGATGGCAACGGCCACCATTTTTATTTTCATTTTTTGGGCGTTTTCTGTAGCGCCTCCATTCTGGAGGAACCATAAAAATATTGTTGTCGGTGTCTAGATGGGTGTCTTGAAGGGTCTTTGTAGGCTAAATCCACTGCAGGGGGTTGTGTTCGTCACACTTCAAACCGTAATTTGTGCTTTTGTATCCGGTATAAGCCTACTCTTAGCGTGCCAAAGCGAACCCACTAGTAATGTACACTGAGTTGGAGTCGATAGTGGGAGGAGGGTTAGTGACACTTCGTTACTCGGCATCTTTCTTTCCCTAGACCGAGAATTAAAACCTTAAGTTTGTATTTTTAAATCAGTTTGTTTTATTTGTAGTTTTAAGTAATTGACCGTTTTTATTTGCTTGGGTATGCTTACTGTAAATTTACCTTGAAGTGGGGAAATCTTTTTCAACGCCGAGTTCTGATATCTATGCGAGAAACACAAGTGAGTAACTGGTATATTTTATTTATTCGTCTGCTGCTTTTCATCCGTGTTGTATTTTGTAATGACATTATTCCGGGTCTTTCTCGGTTAGCTTTAGTATAGATGTATTTAGCGGATAAGGGTCACTTTTGTCGAATGTTAAAGTTTAGTATGTTAGTTGAAGACCACTAACACGTCTTAAGAAGTGTTCTTACTTCTTACCGAAGTTCTTTTCCGTGAAATTTATTACCAAGATACTTAATTTTCATCAAATTAAAATATCATTCGCAACGACTTTTTACGACTCACTCACATATTTCTGATGATGATTTCTGATGATGATATTTAATACATATTCTGTTGGCTCACGCGAAGGACCCAGCTGCGCGTAGTCGCGGTTTCGATTATCCAAACCGGACTGGATTTTTGGACAGTTGTCTATGAGGTTTTGGTCATCTTGAAGTTTTGTCATACAAATTTAAGGGCAAACTACAATAACAGGATATTAAAAGTACATTGTCTACTTTTTGCAGAAAGTACACTCTTTGTTCGCTGTGAAGCTCTCATTGTTTGGTAACGTACCGTGGTAAAGTTTGAAGTTCGATATTCAACAGACATTCGGACACCCAGTGTTTGTTTTCGTTGACACTGCGACACGTCGGTCTTTACAACCTAACACCGAGCCAATGCAAGTGTTTCGGGACCTACAGATTACAAATGTCAAAACTCAATAGCTCTTCAACCACATAACCTATGAGCGTCAAAATAATTTTAAACTATTCAAGATGTATGCATTTATGTTGCACAGCCATTGGTTTAATCATTTTTTCAAAAATCAACGTTTTTGAATCTGTTTAACAAATTTAGTTAAACCACCAATTTCAATATCTCCTTTAATAAATAACTTAGAAACTTCAAACCATTTTTAGATTTGTTATAAAAAATTGACACAGGTTGCACAGCCATTGGTTTACCCGCAAAATGTTTTGATTATTCTTTGAGATAGCACAGCTTTTAGTTTCCTCGTGAAATCCTTTTAAAGAAAAGTATTCCTTTTTAAATCCTTTTTAAAAAGTATTTCCATGGAAAATGACTTATACACCTCAAATTAAATTCATAATGTCCACTGACTAATGCTTACATGTTGCACAGCCTTTAGTTTGTCCAGTTTCATCGCACGCTATTTACATGAATTTTTGAATGTTTCAAACTTCAATAGCTTTTTGGTCATGTGACCGATACACCTCAAATTCATTTCACTCTGCTTACATTTTGGTTTTGAAAAATAAATTACAGAAATAAATGGCTGAAGAAGCGATTTGGGCAGAGAAGCAGCGCTGCTCTTCCACCTGCCACCTCCCAACACACCCATAACATGCAACAGCTACACCGTATTAAACTTTGCGGTGTCTATGCAATCACACCTGGCATGACAAATTATCAAATAACTGGAGCGTTACCCATCTGACAGCTGCATTACGCAAGACCAGGAGCATGGTCACACCGTGTAATTGTAAACAATTATTCAATTTACTATAAATTATTGTATATGAGAAATTCTAATAGCTCTTTAACAATGCATTTAAACACCTTCAAACGGCTATACATAGAACACGAGCCACCGATTTTTGTTTTCCCATAATATTTTATACATTTTTCTTATAATTTTTCTTTTCCTGTTGTAGGAACAGGGATTGGGTATCAAAAATAAAGCAAATAATTAAATAAGTAATATTGAGGAAAGAAAATAAATTTGCAGCAGACAAATAGCAGCCACCACATCAATATTGTTGTCGAAATTCTTTGGTTTTCTGAAAAACAGAAGATGCATTCAATAAAAGTATTTAAATAGTTTATTTTTTGTGTAATCTGTCTGATAGTTCAAAAGAAAATATGGAAGATTTTGAATTAATGATTTGTTTTAAATAAAATTGTTATTGACTTACAAATGTATGTCAGTGACAAAGACAACACTTCCATTTTCTTCTCTTTACTTTGTTGAGGACAGGTGTAGTCATTCCAAGGCATACCTGATGGAACCATCTTTGATAAGTCTCACTGAATCTAAAAAGTAATTAACAATAATAATAATGTGTTCATTTAGCAAGAAGTATAGTCCATGAATGACATAATCAGATACCCATTTGCATAAGAAAGGCTCTCTCAGGTTATCTTTATGAAACATGTAACATGTATAACTAGTGTGTGAACATTCTGAAATGAATTTGAGGTTTACAGGTCACATGACCAAAAAGCTATTGAAGTTTGAAATATTCAAAAAAAAAAATTGAAAATAACGTGAGATGAAAATGGACAAACTAAAGGTTGTGCAACATGTAAGCATAGTCAGTGAACTTTCTGAAATTAGTTTGAGGTGTATAAGTCATATTAACAAGAAGGTATTGAATTTTCCATGGAAATACTTTTTAAACATTTTAAAAGGATTTCACGAGAAAACTGAAAGCTGTGCTATCTCAGTAAATAATCAAAATGTTTTGCGGTAAACCAATGACTGTGCCACCTGTGTCTATTTTTTATAACAAATTAAAAAGTGGTTTGAAGTTTCTAAGTTATTTATTCAAGGAGCTATTGAAATTGATAGTTTAACTAAATTTGTTTAAAAAGATTTTGAAAAACTTTCATGATTATACCAATGGCTGTGCAACATGAATGCATAGTTTAAAATTATTCTGCGCTTATAGTTCATGTGGTTGAAGAGCTATTGACTTTTGAAATTTGTAATGTGTAGTTTGTTGACATATGTGTTGACTACGTAGCTAAAAGCAGTGGCTAGTCTGCCGGATTTAGCGGTTCTAAACTCCGGGTAAACGTGGGGTAGAGTCGGCAAAATAAGACGAGACGATACTGGGTGTCTGAATATCTGACTGGGTGTCCGAATCTCTGTTGAATATCCAACATTGTTATGACCGTTGCATGCGTTTCTTAATGCCGGGTGAAAGCGGGAAAGCATCGGCAAAATAAGACTACACTGGGTGTCCGATTATCTGTTGAATATCGAACTTCAAACTAACTTTACCACGGTTTCTAACGTTAAAGGTTTCTGTTGACAAATGAAATTAAGCAAAATTATGTATGTACAATATCTAATCAAAATATCTTTATCTAGACGTTACTAGGGGTTATATTGTTGAATAATGTAATTTCTCTTGTCAAATATTACTGTATTCTGACGTATTGATGTACTCAGTGGCCAGTTAATCGATTACTTCTCAGCTGTTCAATTTATGAGCTGCCCTTTTATTCTGTCTTTGTAAATGACTGATCATTTTTATTGACAAACATAAGGACAGCTTTAACAACATTTTAATTTTAAGAAGTACATTCATTGATTTTATGACCGGATCAAGAAGGGACTGCAGTAACAATGAGGGTAGAAAAAAGTGACTGAGTTGTATGATTAAATAATAATAGAAAACATTTAATTTTGAATTACACAAATCTAGAAATATTTTATAATCAAGTATTTTCTCCATAGTAAGCAGCCACATGTGCTTCTGACAAAGAGCAAAAGCATGATTTTTTTTTCCTTTTTCAAAATAAATGTTCTTTTTTTATATGTGGTTATAGGCGAAATACATATATGTCCATATAACACTAGATATTCTTCAAAATGAGTAAGAGATCTTACCATATGTTTTAATAATGAATGAACGGATTAGTCACTCTAAAAGGGCATTACAGCTAATTAAATCGGGAGACCAACTGTGCTTCGTAAAGCAACTTAGATGATAAACTATAAGTATTGTATTTAGCTTTTTGTCTGAGGCATGCGTTTGAAAACACATCATACACCCATTTAGGGCTTGTATTAGTGCAGGTAACGATGAAACGTGTGGCCAATTGTGTTATTGTTCAGGAGTAATTGTGCTTTGGAAAAAATCTGGAACTGATCAGCATTGTCTTGTCATTTCAAAGTATGCTTGCTGAGAATAGGGACAGAGATTATGATACTGAGAATAAGTAAGATATCATGCACTTTGGTCCTAAGAGGTCATTACAAGAAATGAGTGTATAGGCGCTAATTGTTCTGCAGATAAAGACAGAAATTATCTAATTTTGGCAATGTTTTTTTGGATGAATAAAGCATACTTTTGTAATGATTTAAATATGCGTCTCGGGTAGAAGTAGAATAAAAAATAACACCCAACTTTCTCACTTCAAACTTCAAATTACGAGTTCCGCAAATGTATTTTTGATAAGTCAATTTGTTACTGAGAGCTTCTGTCTAATCAGAGAAAAATTAACATCCTAGTTTTGATGTCATCGATACACTCAAGTAAGGCTGATGTGCTAATGTCATGCCATGAATCCAACACTGAACGACTCTCCCATTGAAACAAAGAGCTGTGTTGGTAAGGTAGGATCTAAATCAGTTTAGTACTTTACCATCTAGGCCCACCCATCCCTTAAGATGAACAGTATCAAACACAGCACTATAGTCCAAAAGAACAAGAATGGATTATAGCATTTGAATCTGCACTCATTAATAAGTAATTTTTTACTCTTACCTGGGCAGTTTCTGTACTGTGATTTGAATGAAACCCAGACTGAAACTAAAATGTAAGGGGCTTATCCAGGGTAATTTTGAAAGAAGCCAGAACTACTCAATTTTCCAGCAAACTATTCATAATGGCAAGATAATAATTACGCGAGTTACTAAAGACATTCTTCAGCAACCTTGTTGGGATGGGGTCTAATATACAAGTTATGGATTTCAAAATAGTTAAGAAATTCTTCACACTTCGACAAGGACACTTCTATGTTGCCAATGGGTGAGAAAGTTTTTTTGTTTTCCTCAATCAATTTGGAGAAATATGCACATCTTTGCACGTCTTATAGTTTCATTGAACATTAAATCCAAATAGATGTAAATTTGTAGCCCTATTTTTTTTAGTTTGTGTGAATGCAAACTTTTTGATTTTGTGTTTTTTAAACCGTTTATTTCAGCTCTGGACTTTTGTATTTAAAAAACGTTTAAAAGAAATTGATGAAAATCGGTAAATTAATATAAATGATTTATATATAATACATAAAAAATGTAGATGTATATAGATATATAGATATATTTTATTATTTTTTATTATATAACATTTATTATAAAAATAAGTTTTATCAATGACCAATGCCTCAAGCTATTACATTGTTTCAACATTTTACACTAATTAGTTTATACAGATTTGTTCTTGATGGTATGAGTATGGACATATACAGACATATATAAATATAATTTTGAAAGCCATTAAAAATACGTGACACACGCTGCAGGTCAGACAGCTGGGTGGGGTTAGGGTAACTGAGTTGGATACGTGACTCTAAGGGTAATGTGTCCTCATAAAATTTACATCAACTGCTTTGGAATCAATTTTCTGCCGTGAAACTTTTAGCAATTTTTCCACACAAACCTGTGTGATCAGACGATAATTTCACTAAAATAATTGATTCTATATTATATACTGATTACTGCATGGTAATGCCTGTAGAATCAGATGAGACTTATCCTTTGACAAGGATTAGTCTGTTAAAATAGAATCAAGTGTATTACTCAAATACTATTTGCTTATAGTAATATCTTTCTTTGTGCATGACTTGGGGCATGGTTATGAGTGTGAGGTACATCGGCGTGATATCAATCAATCAATCAATCAATCAATTTATTTTTATACAGCGCTTTTCACATTCCATGTCACAAAGATGCTTTACATACAGAGAAATACAATATGTCCCAGGCCTGACCCCTAAAAAGCCTGCCAGTGGCAACAATGGCAAGGAAAAAACCCCTAGGATGGCAGAAGAAACCTTGAGAGGAACCCGGCTTAACGGAGCTGAATTAAACAATATAATGTCCATATTGTTTGATGCTCTCCAGTCGAGGAATTCCAAGATTTTGTAATATCTGGAGGAGAGCGTTGGGGACTCAGATGGCTAAAGTCCAGTTTAGGTCAAAGGGCCCAAAATTATTTTTCTCTATTTTGTTATGCAGTGGTTTTGAGTACTTAAATAGATTGCGCACTTGCATTGGAAGGGAAAAATATAGATTACATCAAGAAGCCGAGCAACTGACACGCATCAAGTTAGAAAACCAAAGCCAAAGTATTGTGCGTAGAACAAAAGCCTGGTTTTCTGCATTTCTCCTGTCTTTTGTATCAATGTCACGTTTGACAGACATTTATTGTGACCCTGAGCCTGTCCTGAGAACCCACAGGAAATGGTTGAAATAGTTTATAGGGCTATTTGAATTCTTTGAATCCACAGACAAATGGACTTCCAGCACTGATGGCAGATGGCATAATAATAACTCCAGTTGAATTAATGCAACAAAACTGTAGAGAACATTGTAGAGAATTTGGCAGTCGTAACATTCTGTGATAACTTCTCAGTTGTGGAACTGTTCAGGTCTGTTGCCCTGAGACTGAATGCACATTTGCAGAAAACCACAGGAAAGCCATGTTTTCATTGAGGGTGACTGTGTTCTTTAACCAGAGCAGAATTTTTCTTTTCAGGGAAGATTGTTAACAGGCACTGCCACGTGACTGCCACGTTTCCGTTTGTAAATCTGTTTCCTGTTTTCTCCTGTTTGTTTGGATAAAAAGATGGCATGACCTAGGGATGGCTAATGCTAAAAGCCTTCTTTATTCTTTATTGAGAGACTATTGTTTTCCTGCTCAACTGAAAGAAGATTAATACAACATGTGAAACATGTCAATTGATATTGCTTTATTTGATGTTTTGTGGTTGTGTATGTTACAAGATGAATACATCATTGCTTAACCTATTCTGCCATTTTCATGACTGCAGTTCATAAATGAAATAATGCCATATGTTGTAGGATCCCCTTTTAATGATTATAGTGAGAGGTAAAGATTCTCGAAATAGTTATAGTAGTGTAGGACTCTTTCTCCTCCGCACTTGTTTGTCTTGTTTGTCAATCGACTGCTTGAATTTAGATATAGCTTTGCTGATTAAATAACCTTGAATTATGGAGAAAGCCCAGTTTTATTACAAAACACTCACAGATGGATTTTTGGATAAAAGCAAAGTTAATTGCAGCTACTGTACGGGTGAATTTTGTGGATCACCAAAGTGATCGAGTCTGAAGTGTAATTTTCAAGCAAAACACAGGTTGACGCCGGCCGCAGTAGTGAGAGGGCTAGCAATGCTAGACAGCAGCAGCCAACTCTTTTAGAGTTAATGCGCTATTTATTTATGGCCAAATTTGAGCATATTCAAAAATTGCGATTAATCGGGATTAATCTTTTGACAGCCCTAATAAATCTATAAAGTTGTCCCTTCTTTGCACACTTTGATCACAAGTTTGAGCGGGAACAACACAATCGACACAAAGGTTGTAGTTGGTTTTAAAACAGGATGTAACCAGTGTATTTAATTTCAAGGGGAGTACAAATATCGTAATATTAATTAGTGAAGGGACAAATGAACCCAACGCTTCAAAATTTCAACCCAGTCTGATCGAAGCAAAAGGGCCGAGGCTTGTATCAGCGTAGCAATACCATGTGACTAATGTCGTTTGAGGTTTCAGACGTCACACAACCATCAGATAGGGGTTCGGAACTGCTTAATCTAAAAGACCTGCGCTTTCCAACTAGGGACTGTCTTTTCAATGAGCTGTCTCTTTGTTCACTTAAAAAACACCCTATTTGCTTATGAATCGACCTACAATCATAAATAAATTCCCAAACTATAATGTTCAGTACTCTGCAAAAGTCTTAGGTGTATGTAAAATAAAACTCTGCAAAGTGAAGATGCTTTCAAAAATATCGAAATGCAAAAAAAAAAAAACAGTTTCTCAATATAAAATAAAAAATTGTTATTATTCTTATTATTATTCTTGTAACACAGGTGTCTATGGCAGCCCCTAGAACTGTATGGCAAAAAGTTGTGAAAAGTTGGCACATGAAAACTACAGCCCACTAGTAACTACCACACCAAAAATGGCTCACGTGAGCCCATGGGTGGCGCTACAGGCCAAGCCCCAATTTGTCAATTTTTAAAGTGATGTCATTTCCAGCCCATTGTTCCAAAAATTCTGAAACTTTGTACATCTGCCTTATTTCTCATGGGGAACCAAAAAAGCCTCTTGAACCCGTAACGGCCACAATTTGGGATTTTTCTGTACAATAAAAATTTGTCCAAAACTACAAAAATCTTATCCTCACAAACTATAGCTCCAATTGACTTGAAATCCGGTGGGTATGTGTAGAATACATGTCTTTCAATTTGTTACTTAGCAAAAATGAATACAATACAAAATGGCTGAAAGGTGCCCATTTATATAAATTTATGCATTGTCTCAATATCCATATGTCCAAAAAAATCTAATGCCATTTTGACTGTTTTTTCCAACCTAACAGGCTTCAAGATGATATCACTCTGAAGTACTGTTTAAAAATTTCACCTTGATTTGTCAAAAGATGACAGAATTAGAGTATATATTATTATAATATTATTTATCGCTAACACTAAAATAATGCTTTACAAATCCGCTAGTCATAAAACAATACTTTGTATACATCTGTGGGATACATTTCTCTACGATGTAAATTTTGAAATGGTGTGCAAACGTCGGGAGGAATCCACCACTGCTGCTTGCAGCTATATTTGTTATTGTATTTATTGTCATATAGTTTATTATCATCTTTTTTCTAACACAGCCTAAATAATAAGACGGATGGAAGTATTTTATATTTTTGGTGCATCTGGAGGTTAAAAACAAATCTGTTGAACTCTATCCTTCTTCAATCCCATCTGTCAAGATGCTTTTTTATTAAATGAGATTTAACCCACTCAGCCACCAGATCTGTGGACTTGGAGGGGGAAAACGTCTATATATCACGATCTAGCATGAATTTGTTATTTCTGACCAACAGGTGTCATCACTGTACAGTGATGTGTGTGTGATACAGGTGTGAGTGGTGTGGACATAAAGCTAAGAAGGGGTAGTGTAGTTTGGGGGGTGACCATTTTGTGATTGTAGTCCTATTCCTACATCCATTTTTTATTGGGAACTGTATATGGTGTGGTAACAGTGGAAATTGTGTATCCCATATTTCAATTTTTTAAAATTATTTTACTCTCCTTTAACCACCCCCACTCTCAGTGAGTCCACTTACTTTGCAGCAAAGGTGCTCGCTAAATCATTCCTGAATTACTTTGAAAATGCTTTGAATAATATATGTAAGATATGTATGTCAGTCTGGAGGCTGTCTGCAGAGGAATAATGTCATGCAAAAGGATGTAATAATCTGTCTCACTCTCTCTCTCATGCAGTCGCTGTGAAATTTCACTGTGATCCTCTGTCCACCATGCAGAGGATGAGCTCAGCTTCCAGAAGGGAGATGTTCTCAAGGTATCTTTTGTTGCTGAGTGTCATAGCTCACCAGTATCCAGGATTAATAATAATAATACATTTTATTTATAAGCACTTTTCAAGACTCTCAAGGACACATACATACATAATCAAGTTTACAATAAGAACATAAAAGATACAGATCTAAAATCTTAAATAAAATATACATAATCATAAAATGAATACATTTATAGATAAAGATTATATGTAGTAAGCCAATTTAAAGAGGTGGGGTTTGAGAAGAGACCTTAAAGTGGAAAGACAATCACAATTATGAATATCTGGCGCTAAAGAGTTCCAGAGTCGTGGAGCAGCACTGCTAAAGGATCTGGACCCCTTAGAAGTCAGACGAACCAAAGGTATCACCAAACCAAAAGGAGAGAGGAGCAGGATCTAAGAGTACGAGTGGGATAGTATATATGAAGAAGATCTAGAAGATAGGAAGGTGCTAGGCTGTGAAGAGCCTTGAAAGTCAGTAACAGAATCTTATAATCGATACGAAATTTAACAGGAAGCCAGTGAAATTGTTGAAGAATAGGAGTAATATGGACAGAATTAGAAGTTTGTGATATAATCTGTGCAGATGAGTTTTGTACCAGCTGTAATTTATACTGGAGTTTTTCTAAAAGGGCATTACAATAATCCAACGGGACGTGACCAGAGCATGTATGAGAGTGACAGTGCTGCGAGTTGAAAGAGATCGACAAAGACGATTTATGGTGCGCAAGTGGAAGTAAGCAGTCCGGGTAATATTATTTACATGTGCTTCCAAAGAAAGAGTGCTATCCAGAATGACACCCAGACTTTTCAATTTAAAACAGGGAAGGACAGTGGAATTGTCAACAGTCAGAGCAAAGCTTTTTGAATTGGCAAGATTATGCTTAGTACCTATAAGAAGTACCTCAGTTTTATTACTATTGAGTTTGAGGAAATTACAAGAAAACCATCATTGTATTTCAAGTAAACAGTTATGAAGAGAAAACGGTAGAAGTGAAGAATTTGGCTTGGTGGACATATAGAGCTGGGTGTCATCAGCAAAGCAGTGAAAATGGATTCCAAATATAACCGAGAGGTAGAAGATAAATAATAAATAATTAAGGGCTTAAGACGGATCCCCTTGGAACTCCAGTAGTAACTGGAGAGCACTGTGAACAAAATTTTTTCAATTTAACAAACTGAGTGTGACCAGAGAGATAAAATTTAAACCAAGTGAAAGAAGTGCCTGTAATACCAATTAATAATAATCTCTCTAATAGAATATCATGTGCCATAGTGTCAAAAGCTGTGCTTAAATCAAGAAGAATGAGTATAGACAGAAGTCCTGCATCAGCTGAAATTAACAGATCATTAGTGATTTTGACCAAAGCAGTTTCAGTGCTGTGATGTGCGTGGAAACCTGATTGGAACTGTTCATAAAGGTTATTAGCTTGAAGATGTGTGTGAACCTGAGAAGCAACTATCCTTTCTAAAAATTTGGAGAGAAATGGTAAATTAGACATAGGTCGGTAAGTTTGAAAGGATGACGGTACACACCCTGAAATAAGAGATGAGTGTATAATTTTAGTTATAATGGGGAGTAGGGAAGGTAAACAAGTTGTAACCAAATATGTAAGGGGGATATAGCTGAGAAGTAGATGATTTGCAATTACTAATAAAATTTGATATTTCAATATCTGTCGGGAGATCAAAACTCATAAGACTAGTTTGAAAATGTTCTTGTGATATTGAATAAGATGAACTACAAGCTACATTACTTAGGATTCAATTGCTGGTGAATGTTAGAGATTTTATCCTTAAAAAACGGTCAGAAAAGTGTTACAATAAACCGTAGATTGAGACCGGTTTTAATGTAGAGACGTTATAAGTGATGACCAAGAGCTTTAAGTTGACGTAATTCAGAGCTATACCAAGATGCAGAATGAGAGAAAGAAACAGTACGTGTTTTTGAAGGTGCTAAAATATCCAAGGTATTTAAAAGACTGTCATTGTAATGGGAGACCAGTTCCTCAAAAGTAGTTACATTTTCATTAATTGATAGATTATCAAGATGATTCGAGAGCAGAGACAGATCAATATTCTTAATGTTACAAAATGAGATGTCAGGAAATACGTTCACTTTTGATTCTGGTAGATCAACATTAAAAGATACAAATTTGTGATCTGATATAAATAAATCTGATACAGTATAGTTTATAGGTATTACATCAGAACAGCAGACAAGATCAAGAGTATGTCCTCTGGTATGGGTAGAAAAATATATGTACTCCTGGAGTCCAAAGCTGTCCAGACATGATAGGAAGTCCTTTGTGAGGGCACAATTCAAATTATCCACGTGTATATTAAAATCCCCTACCAGTATTACATTAGGAGACAAAGAACATAAAAAAGTTAAAAATGAAGAAAATTTGCTTAAGAAATTAGTATCCAGCTTAGGAGGACGATACAAAGTGGCTAAAATAGTGGGTGTTGACCCATTTATTTGTAAGGTGATAGACTCAAATGAATTATGGAAAGGCACCGTTATAGAGAACTGGTGAGCTAACTGATGTTCAATAGACCAAATGTCAAATAGATTTTACCGGATTTGAGGCTAGCCGACCTGGCTAGGTTAGCCAGCACGCCGTGATAAACCGACCGGCGATGTTTCCTTGAAGGACGACCAAAATGATCTCACAGAACCTGAGTAATGATATTGTAGTGTCGTCGAGACCCACAATGTATGTATTTCCGACGTGCTTGGCGGAAAACATCCAGGTGAAGATGACGCAATGATGCCACTGGACGACATGTATAACAGAACATAATCCAGGTAAGCAGCCTGTGGATCAACATTGTTTATTCGAAGACTCTTAGATAAAAACAGCAGCTATCGAGTAAACTAGCAGTTGAACACAGATAAATTGGCAAGCCAACGAGTCCAGGAATAATTACGTGACGATTTCGCAGGTCCCATACAGCTATTCACAGTTGAATATTGTTCACTTAGATTGAAAAATATCTTATATATCTAAAATAGCTGATAGATAATAAAATCAACTGGTAAATCAAAAATTAACCGCGCCAGCTAAAACGCACCAGTTTTTTCTCAATGCTAAACGGCTGTAATTCAAATTCAAAAATGCCTAATTGGCATGACAAAATGTTATTGTGCTTTGCCAAAGCAAATCAAAGATTAATATTATAACAAAACTATACAATACAACCCCCACCTCCTATATTTACATTGGACATATAGTGCATATGAGTTCCTGGTCTCCTGGTCCTTGTGCTTCAGGGTGTGGCAGGCGGCTAGCTTTGCTGTCAGCAGCTTCTCTCCCAAGAGAAATTGCATTTTTCTAGTTCAAAGGGCAACGAGAACATTCTGGACTGATTGGCCAGTTTAGGGAAGTATGTGTCCCTTTTTTTCTTGTATAGTGGACAGTATAGCAGGCAGTGCATTTCTGTCTCTACCTCTCTCTGGTCACAGTGACAGCACAAAATTTTGTTTTTTGTTTTTTTGTACCAGGCCAGGTTGTGGTCTGTTTTGTGATCTGGATCTGGCATGATACATGTAAAAAAAAATTTTGCCATTGTAATTTATTGTGTGATGTGGATACATTTGTGTTGGTTGTGTTCTGAAGCTCAGTAGTGTTAAGTCCTGCATCTTTTAATGCTTTTATAGCCAGGTTAAAATTTCCTGAGGCACTGATAGTTATGCCTAAGGTAATTGTAAATGGCGTTGTGCTCTATTGTGTTGTTGGCCATGGTGAAGTGGTACCTGTTTCTCTAAGATCTGGAATTTTTCTGGAATATTGTAACTCTGGTGTTCTGTTTAAGGTTTGAATAACGTTAACTGTCAGTGCCCATTTTTGACATTACTGTTCTAGCAATGTGGCAGCTCCAGTTCTGTGGAGGATGGTAGGACCAGATCATGTGCATAGAGCAGGAATTTTATTTATTTTTCCTGTGTAGTCAGGAAATCTCTGTCTCCCTCCATCTCTCTCACGGGTGAACAACTGAACGTTGTGGTTTTCTAACTTGCACTTAGTCTTTGTAGATATTTTTCTTTACCAAGTTTTCAGACTGGCATCCCATCGTCTGGGAAGAAACATCCAGCTAGCAGGTGTCCCATGATGTGTATTCTGAGGATGTTTTAGAAGAATACCATGGTCTCCAGTAGCACCTCTTTTGTCTTCCTGCTAAGCATAAAGAGATTTTCCATATACAGATACAAGACCTTTAACCGCCCCTGCTGGGCCACTTAACCCTACGGAACCACTCAGCAAACACTTTTTGGTAGTGTTGCCTAGGCTGCCATATCTTCCTACAGCCAAGCCAGTAGGTGGAGGATCAGCTTCAGGAGCAGGTTGTAATGGAAGCTTGTACTCCCTCATCTCACTCTCTCCTAACATCTTTTCTCTAGATCTTGGCCACTCAGGATGACTGGTATACAGCGGAAATCCATGGGCGAGAGGGCTTTGTGCCCAGAAATTACATCAACATCCAACTTCCCAGGTAAGTCTGCTAGTATTGTGTGGGGAACAGAAACTACATCAACATCTGCCTTCCTAGGTGAGTCTGCCAGTGTTGTGTGGGGACCACTGTGGCAGAGTCCATGTCGCCCTCATCAACCGCTGACCGCTATGCCTATGATTCCCCCGTCCAGCTGGTATGAGGAGAGCGCCACCCGCCACTCGGCTGAGGAGACACTAATGTACCGGGAGCTCGGAGCCTTCCTGATCCGTGGCAGCCAGAGCTCTCCAGGGAACTTCTCCATTTCCGTTAGGTGAGGGCGCAAAATAGGGCATGGTGTAGAAAACTGAGCTGTCTATTTAGCATTTGTGATGGAAAAGATACAGGGAACAACAAAGTTATGACAGCAATAGACTGCTGTTTCTTCTGTATTCACTTACTGTATACTGAAGTTTCATTAATATTACATAATGCACAATTATGATGCAGAAAAAAAGTTAGTACAAATCCTGTCCTCATAAATTTTCTACTGGCTCCGACTGTTCTGTAAGGACAGAATCAAACTTGTGAGAATGAGGATTATGTTGTGGTTTATTTTTGTTTAATACATGCTTCAAACAAATCTGTTCGTTCAAGATATGTTTAACCAAGCCATATGGTAAACATACAGAGTCAATTAAATGCAATTGCTTTTTACAAAGCACTGCTAGTTCTGTGCTCTCTCGGTCAAAATCGGCAAATGACATGAAAATTCAGAGCTGCTAAATCCAGCTCATAGTACTCAGTCTGCGCTTGGGTGAGCAACTCTTTTTTTGTTTTCTATATTCAATTGTTAAGAAATCCTATGTGATTCCCTTTATCTGAAAAACCAAAATAAAAAAAAATTTTTTTTTCCAGTTTCTCAAACAAGCTCAACATTTTATAATTTTTTTATATGTTCAGACTTTTTAAAAGTGTTTGTAAAATATGCAAATGTAATAAAAAAATTATTCCAAATCATTGAAAGTAGGTTTTTAGGGTTGGTAAAATTGGACTTACTGCACATGTCTGTTGTGTTAATGTGTCTTCAGGTACGAGTTGGACGTGCAGCATTTCAAGGTGATGAAGGATAACAAGGGGCTTTTCTTCCTGTGGACAGAAAAGTTTGCCTCCCTAAACAAGATGGTAGAGTTCTACAAGACCACCTCCATTACAAAGCAGAAGAACATCTGCCTAAGAGAGGATGTCCAGCAGGTGGGCACAAAGCAAAAAGTCAGGAGATCATCCAGATCAACAAGTTTTATGATAAGCAGAAGCACCATTAATAGTACCATTAGGGAAGTCTTATTTGTGGTTGACAGATTGACATTGAGTGGCCACTCCTGCACTACTTCTTCCCTGGCACCCTGCGTAAAAAGTGGTCAAGGAACAGGAAGTGTTCGCTCTTAGCGAAGGTTTTTGGTTCATGTCACTGTCTTGTCAGTGAAAATGTCCTGCTGGAGAATTTTAAGGTTTTGTTTTTTTTAAAGAATTTTTATTACTTTGGTTTTCCTTTGACGTTGATATGTTTAGGTACAATGTGAATTTTTTTTAATAATGTGAAGCTTCTGTTGAAGTCGCTGTCAGACTAACAATTGGACTTATCTTCCTGCTTTCTGGAGGCGAAATCAATCAGTCAGGCCAAAACCTCAGATACTACAACCCCCCGACCACCAGCTGACCCCACGTCAAACACAAAGGTACTGCCTGTAGGTACTGCCTAAGTGCATGGCATCTAAGCTCTGGTTCCGAAAGGTTTCTCACTGACTATATAGCTGGCAACCAGTAATTTTAAATATAATTGTGGCATGAGCATTATGATTCAAATTTGATTTTTGTGTTTGTTTAGCTGTGAATGTATGTGTATGTCTCTATTGCAGAATCAAGTCGTGATGGTACAAGCATTGTATGACTTCCATGCAGAGGAACCGGATGAACTGGGCTTCACAGCAGGGGACACAATCGAAGTGGTGGACTCCTCTGACTTGTCGTGGTGGACTGGCAAATTTTGTGGCAGAACGGGTTTCTTCCCCTCCAACTACACCCAGCCCATCTAAGCAGAGGGCATGGGCATCCACCTGGTTCACCATGACCATGTGAGCCTTGACAGAACAAGATTGCTCATGATCATACTTCACGTCCTACTTTGGGGAGTCATATGTGGAGATATGAATAGTGTGTCCTTTTTTTAAAGTAGTTGTTGTTTTTTTCATGTGTATTGTATTTCTTATTTTTGGGGGGGAGGTGGGGCTGGTTATGAAATGTAATTATACTGTTGTTTAATGTAATATGTTAAGAAGGAAACATCACAAAAGTATACTTTAAGAATTTGCCACTGAGGTCAGTCCCTGAAGGGTTTTCTGTGGGAAAAAAACAACAGATTATCCATGGTTGGTGTGTGTAAAAGTGAGTTTAATTGTAAAGGAGGTCAGAATTAGAATTAAAAGTCATGAAAACTTTTGTCATGTATCATAAGGTCAAACCTGGGTTATTTAAAAACAAAGAAATACATCATTCCGATTTCAAGGTACATCGCACATTGTACATTGTTTTAAAGCCATCGCAGTGTTTACATTTTTACTACAGGATATTCTTTGCATCATACTGACTAATTGGGGCTCTTGTGTGGACTGATTTTTCTGATGTAATAAACGGCAATTCCATCTCAGATTTATACGTTTCTATATATATATATATATACATTTATATAATTTCTACAAAAGTTTCCAAGTGCCACATAAACACGAAATAGCTTAGTTTGCTATCGCAGGTCTCGTTTTCGTGTTAAGTTTTGTGGGAATTGTAGCTGTAATACAACTATAAAATTACTTCTATCAGTGAATCAGTCTACCCGTTTCCACTTCATAGTAGAGTAGATTAAAATACACCGGATCCCAAGAGGCGATTGAATTACTGTTTTTGGTGTCCTTTCAAACCCAAGGTCCAGTGTTCTTACTATGAGAGAACACCTCATTCTACAATGGCTAGTAGAATCTTAGAGGGCATGTGTTGGAATGAGAGGCGAAGAAATTCGAGCCGTCAGGTTTTTAACAGGTTTACACGGCAAAGCCGAGTAAAATACTATACAATATACTACATAATATACTTATCCGAAGTTGTTTTATATAAACATATTTGTTGGTGGCGGTTTCCGGATTTAACCTGACGTCTCAGGCATGTACATATTATTTACCTGTCACTGTGGATACAGTTTCTGCAACCCCGCCCCTGTCTGTAACAGTTCATCGCATTAGAGTACAGTAAAGGTGAAGAGGAACGTCCACGCTTTTGTATGAGAAGGACATTTGGCAGTGGAGTTTCGTGGAACAGCGGCAATGGCGGAATCACAGTGGAAATGTATGGAGGATAACTTCGATGAAATCATTCCAGAGACTAAACCACAGTTCTACTACAGCGAAGAGCAACGTGCGGCGCTCGAGCAACTTCTACGGAACGGAGACGGCGCGTTTAAGACGAGGCTGGAAGAGGACAAAGTTAAGGACTTTATCTCTGCCCGAGAAATGAAAGTGATTCAAAACACCTTTCAAGAACATCAAACAAGCAGTGAGGAAAAAGTGAAGTCGGCGTCGGCCCGATCTAAAGCCGATTCTGGTGTCCCCTCCACATACTGGCCCGAGCTTTCGGATTCGGAGGTGCCTCCCTTGGACATCGGTTGGCCGAGCGGTGGGTTTTATAAGGGAACTACACGGGTGGCTGTCCACACGCACCCACCGAAGGATAACGGACCTTTCATTAAAGAGGTTGTTCGTAAACTAATTCAAGAATCCCGTAAGGTGAGTTCCATCGACACTATATCGTTAAATCATTTTACAAATAATAATCAATAACCCTTCAAGTAATTAAGAGCAATTTAATTAGAAGGGAATTACAAAGCCAGAACAAAGCTAAGACAACAAAGATAATTATAACAATAATGATAACTAGCTATAATAACCCTCATTTTTATTAAAATTATCTATATACCCGTATCAATTTTGAGGTATCATTCCTCTTCATGTTTTCTTGGTCAAGTTGTACAAATATTCAGCGTATTTCAGGGGTGTGCTCGCGTACTTGTGGTTTACAGACTCGTGTACTAGGAAGTCTGTCAGCTTTCCAACCATACTTAACTACACATACTTCAAAGTGCGCGAGAACTCATCATTCGAAACATACGTCAACGTCATCACGGGTCGGTCGTCTTTTGTTCCTGCTGGTTTTTTCAAATTGAGTTTGCCGTAGTCTCTCTGGTTCATCCTCTCAGTTTTCCCACCTCTTTGTCATTGCTCTTTTCTGTCTAAAATGAAATAATCTCTTTACGGTGCCTTGCATAAGTATTAACACTTCATCAGACGTTTCTTCATTTTGCTGTTACAACTTGGAATTCAATTGAATTTTATTGGGATTTTAAACATTTGAAAATTGCTGTTCACCAAAGGTCCCCATACAACCTGACAGAGCTTGGGCAATTTTGCCTAGAAGAATGGTAAAAATGGCAGGATCCAGATGTGCAAAGCTGGTAGAGACTTTTCCCCAAAAGACTCACAGCTGAAATTGCAGCCAAAGGTGATTCTACCAACTAGTGACTCAGGTGGTAAATACTTGCATAACCAACAAAGGTCAGTTTAACTTATGCAATGTACTGTAAGTGGCTATGGGTAACCATGGACATTTTTCCACATGTTCCAAACTGCAGATATCCACCAGAGCTCATTTATACTGCTTATTAGCATTGAGTTATTGTTTTAAATTGTAAAACTGTTCATACTGGGTTAGAGTGTTTTGGCATGCCAACTGAATGTGTGAGACAATAATTAATTAAAATATATACTTTAAGGATGTTATCAATTACTAATCAAAATAATGAATTCAGTCTCTTTGGTTATGGCAACATACACCCATGAAGAAAGAGTGGCCATAATATAATGGCCTATACCTTTCTAGGGTGATACTGTTAAATAAACCAAACTGCTTACCCGAGTTTACCACAGTAAGTATTATTTATGAACTAAACTTGAAATTGCTAGATGGCAGTCATCTGCGCATATTATTTCTATAATATCCTAAATCTGTGTGGTGTGTGGTGTCTGAGTGAGGGTACTTGAGTGTGAGGTAAATTATGCAATAAAACCATGTCAAGGATACTTTTCCAGTTACCAAAGTTATCCCTTTCTATTAAATCTTTACAGAGGAAATCGCGATCTTCCCTGTATCAGTTTCATTTGATATATTCTCTTACATCTCTTACATTCCCATAACATAAATTATGTCCCCTGGACTTATCAATAGGTCACTATGGCTACATTTGTGTGGCCCCTCAGAGGACAGTCACAGGTACAATCTGGTGGTGACTGGACACACACAGGTAAAGTCAGATGGTGACAGGACTCAGATAGGTAGAGTCAGGTGTTAACAGGGCAAATAGAGGTTCCTTATGTTCTAGAATGCATTGGAGCTTTCACTTTCACTTTAAGCCCAACCCAGGATAGTTTTACAACACTATTATCTGAGATCTAAATCTGCCAAGCATTCCAGTGAAACAAGGTTTATGCGGAAATAACAGCCATTTTTTGTGGTGGGCGGGGTTCTACTTGTCACTTGTCTTTGAGGGCATGCTTCAGTTCCTTGTAAGCAGTCTCAATCAGTCTTGACTGATCTTATATCTGATGGATCCTGCACTTACTAGACTGGTCTGATGGGTCCCTGTCAGAAATGAGGACCTGGCAGGTGGAGGGTGACCTGGAATTACCAGAGAGTGTCATATTCAGGTCATCGCATCCATGCGTTTTATATGTTATTATGCTATTATTTATGGGAAGACATGTGCATGCTAATGTAAAGATACATGCTAATCGAAAAGATGCTCGTAAATAGCTGTGGCATCAGATGAGACGATAATATACTGGTTTGTTTGCTGAGGAGCTCTGCATGTCTGATGACTTTTAGTTAAATGACTAAAGCATCTTTACACGCAAACTCACACACGGCCACAAAAACATACACTATCATACAAACACACATACAATCAAATGTCAATACCCACAGATATAGACAAACCGAACACATAAACAGAGTTTAAACCCAAATAAACATCCTAAAAAACACGCCTAAACATGCGTAGAAACGAAGACACACACGCATATTTTCCATTACCACACAGCAATGCAGAATATTAAAAAAACATCCATTCAAGACTATTACAGACTGAGCCTCTGGAAGGTGAGTGTCTTTACCAACTGAGCCGCTTTGCAGGGCGATGGTTTGCAGATTGAGCTACTCTGGAGTGCGTGGGTTTTTACCAACTGTGCTAATCAGTAGGGTGCCTTTACCGACTGAACTAATCAGGAGGCACTCGAGAGGTTGAACACCTTTAAGGACTGAGCCACTCTGAAGACCCATTCTTTTTTACAGCAAGGTCTTTATGTTAAAACCAGTGCATCATTATTGATGAAGTTTAACTGTATAAATAGGGTTTCTTAAAATCTGATCAAACAACCACTTCCTGTTGTACCAGGGGGCTTTGACCACCAGGGGGCTCCTGACCACACAGCTGTAACTTTCAAGTTTTTGTTGTATGTTTATTTTTTACGGTTTTGTGTTATGTTTTATTTTATTTTACAGTCACACGATGATAAGTAAGTCCATAAGCCTATAAAAACAAATTAAATAAAACCATAAATAAAACCCCAAGTGAAAGCAATCACTGCTGCCAATGGTCGCAATGCAGAGGTGGCAAGCAAATGTGAAACCACCTCAAGAGTCGGAGCCCGTTAGTTTCTTCAGGAAAAGAGGCAAGATAGCAAAAATTTGATGTATGATGATGTTGATAACACCTTCCTAGTGAATGATCAGCCCTCCGGACGGAGCTTGGAGTGCCGTGTTAAATTGCTCCCTGATTGTGGGAATGAGCGTGATTGTGGCTTTGCTCTGTTCCAGCTGCTGGCAGTGGTCATGGACCTTCTCACTGACCTCCAAATCCTGCAGGACCTGCTGGATGCAGCCTCCAGGCACACGGTTTCAGTCTACGTGGTGCTAGATGCTGGTGGCGTCCCTCACTTTCTGGACATGTGTGGCCGTTTGGAGGTCAGCGCCCTGCATCTACAGGTAAGATGGCAACCTAGGTTGGGTTCACCGCCGATAGACATTTCTGCACATCCAGGGGTGGGAACCTGACATCAAGCATTAAACTTATAGAACTATTTGGAATTTTTAATTTCAACCTAAAGAAATATGTCTCAAATTTGCATTTATTTTTTCCTTTTGTATTTTATTCCTCTCACCTCAAGTATACATTTAATTTATTTACGTTCTGACAGGGAGATAGGACAAAAAGAAAAAAAAAAAACAAACAGACATATAAAACATGACAAAAACCCCATAAAATACTAACATTTAAACGAAAGACAAATTTTTTGGGGGTAAAAGGTAAAACCTTGGTTGTGTCATTTAGTATTGGGGCAGTGAACCACTGTCTTCTGACTTAAACTCCAAAGTTTTTTATTTCAAATTAAAAAATGACTATGAAGTAAAAGTATATACCTTTTATTTGAGGGTATTTGTATATTGGTTTCACTATTTAGAAAATGACAAACACTTTGTATACATAGTCCCCCTGTTTCCTGATATCTGTGATGAACGCCTGCCCGACCACACAGTTAGTTGGGTTAGTTTTCTCCCTTCTTAGGTTATGCATGTTAACTGTTAATAACATTGTACATATTTGTACCAATGAATGTGATCACCATGTCTTTTTTAGCATGAACATACCTTTATTATTTTTACCGTTACAGATGTATTGTTGGTGCCACTTCTCATTTACATTGTTGGTTTGCTTTATCATTAAAATTTACAATATATCTGTTGTGTTATTGTCTTTACCCTATTTTCGTCTGAGCAGACATTAACCATCAAAGACAAGACAATTTGGAGTTTTCCCATTTAAATGTTTTGTTTGTTGAGATACCATGATGGGGGAAATTATCAACTGGTACTGGTTCTGGCCAGCCCTATTCATATAATTTCCCTGGAGGGCAGAAAGGTTTTGGGTCTGGTGAGGCAAGGTGGGCCTAGTGTTTGACCTCGTGCCCATTAATGTCGAGGCTGTAGGAATATTATGTATTTTTTGATGTTCCAGTCTGGTGGTTTGACTTATCATTTGAGTGACTAAACCCTAAGTTTTAAAACCCTTAATACGCTGTGCTCTGTTGTACTCGTGTCTGCTTCGTCAACTCTCACAATATCAATAGTATTAGGACAATTAGCGTGACATTTCTGGTTATTCAGGTGTGTTCTGTCACATCACTTTTGCAGATATAAGAGTGCTGTCAATTTCTAGTCTAGATTCTTGGCTTTGCGTTGGCTTTGAAGTCTGCTATTGGCGTCTGTCAACATGACGAACTAAGAGGTGTAATTGACAGTCAAGGGAGCCATTCTGAGGTTGAAAAATCTATCATAAATATGTCCAAAATAGCAGGCTTACCGTTAATAACAGTTTGGAACATCATTTAAAAGAAAGAAAGCACTGGTGAGCTCAGCAATTGTAAACGGCCTGGTACGCTTTGGAAAACCTCTACAGTGGATGCCTATAATATGCTCACACTAACAAAGAAAAAAAAACAAATAAACTGTTCAACAGATCAGGAACCGTCTCCAGGGTGTAGGTGTGGATGTGTTAGACACTACCATCCACAGAGGACTTCACTTAGCAGAACTACAGAGGCTACACTGCAAGGTGCAAACCATTAATTAGCCTCAACCACAGGATGACCTGGTTACAGTTTTCCTAAATGTTACTTAAAAGTACTTAAAAGAGCCTACATAAATCTTGACTGACAGATGAGCCACAGCATACCACCTCATCTGTAAAAGTGAAGTGGATGGTGTGTTATGGCTTGGGCTTGTATGGCTTGTAGGCCTAGTCAATCTCCAGATTTAAATCCAATTAAGCATGCATTTCCTTTGAAGAAGATAAGACTTAAGGCAAAAAATAACTGATGATGGCTGCAGTACAGGCCTTCACTAGAGAAGAAACTCCGCATCTGAGACCCCGTGGGTTGCAGACTTAAAGGAAAAGGATTGGTGACCAAATGATAAACTAAAGATTCTCATTAATGAACTTAAAAGTACAGTACAAGGCCAAAGTCTTAAGCACCCTAGCTTTTTAACATAAATTTAGTCTTTGATTTTTATTTTTTGTCTTCTGCGTTATTGTGTCAGTATAAAAAAGCAATTTTTAGATATCCAAACATTCATTTTCTGAATGAAGAACAAAGAATTCTGCAACAGATCATCAAGGCTGTCTGGGAATTTGTTTTGTTTTTGTTTTTTACGTTGTTTTTACTGTTTACTGCCCTAAAATAAATATTAATTATTCTATTTATTTTTAGAAATGTTTCATTTCATTATTTTTTTCATTTTCATATTAAGACAATACAATACTGTATAACGCCAAAAGTTGTCTGGACTTGGACAGAATATGTGTGAGTGGGTTGCAACTTCTTCACACTCCCTCCAACAGAGCAACTTGACTGACTCAGTTTCATCTTTGCCACCATCCATGGTGTTCTAAAGAATCTACTAACTATCTATGTTTGGAATTCTTTCCATGAGTTGCCATTGGTAAATTTGCATTTCTTAACAATTCTTCTTTAATTTGGATTGTTATCATGTTATTTCTGGTTGTCTGCCCAACAGGTCTGTTCCAAGTCTTTTATAAGTAGATCCTTTTAATTTCTCGGATAAATAGGTGTGCTTAAATGTGTGTCTTTAAAGATGCACGCTAATATGCATTTTAAAAGTTTAATCATGACTTAAAGTTATAAATTATAAATATGAATAAAAACATTTTTACAAAAAATAGCTTGCATGTACCATTCTTTCAGAACATCCGTGTGCGATCGGTGGCGGGCCTGGGTCTGACGTTGTCATCTGGGAAACTGCCTGGAGCTCTCAGCAGTAGATACATGCTGATTGATGGAGAGAAAGTGATGTTTGGATCCTACAGGTCAGAACCACTCACCCCACACTCTTTCTAACCCCTACACAATATTCCACAGCCTGTAGACTCAGGGTAAAAATAATTTTATCACATGTTCAGTCTCAGACACAGGGTCACCTCTGATTGGTAACATTTTATCACATGGTCAATCTCAGACACAGGTTCTCTGTTTTTTTCAGCTTCACATGGAGTTCTTCTCGTGTCGATAGGGCCGTAATTACAGTGATTACGGGACAGGTAGTTGAAGTTTTTGACCGCGATTTCAGGGAGCTGTATGCCATCTCTGAAAATGTGGATTTATATAAAGAGTTCAGCATCAGAAAGGCTGCCACCGCCCTTCCTGTGCAGACCTCGGTCAACCCCAAACCCCCTCCTTCATGCTCCAGCGCCCGCTTTCAGGTAAGCCTGGGGGACCCCAGGCAGGTTGGCCTCCAGGTGCCAGCGCACAAATTCCACAACCCAAAGTACTCCCTGGTGGTGGGGAACAGCCTGGCGGGGCCACCACAGGATCCTCCCAGTGGAAGAGAGTCGCTGGAGGAAGACTACGCCCAGCTGATCATGCAGAGGTTTCTGCAGTCCCACGGGGAAGAAGACGAGCTCATTCCACTGCCAGATGACCTTAAAGGGGCAGAATACACAGAAAGATACAGGAAGGTCAAAGGATCAGTGAAGAAGAAACAACTAAGCAATTGTTTCCCGTTCCCTCGAAAGAAAGCGTCCAATCGAAATGCAGCTACAGGGAACTATGGCCTGAGCACCCCGCCTGACTCCTCCGCTACACGTAAATCTGAGGACACTACAGCAGCTGAGAGGAAAGAGGACAGGTCTGAGACATTGCTGTCAAAAGGGAAACGTGTGAAGTCGTCAGAACTGAACCAGAGAAGTGCCTCCGAACAGACTTATGACCCTCAGAATGACGATGGTAAGTGCTAGCATTTATTTCATGGAAGTTTTACTTCCCTGTTTATGAGTGCGCTTGTGTTACTTCTGAGGTATACGCTTGAGATGTGTTGCGTTAAGTCAACCTTTATCTGAATCATGTGTTTGTGTCCTATTGTAGAGTCAAAAAGTGACAGAAAGTTACACAAGAAGACCTGTACTCTGTCCTGATGAAGAGAGAAATCCCCAAAGGTCACCTAGTGTTGTGTTGAGGATTCAGAAATGGAGTCTATTTTAACCTTAACTCAGGCTGGGCTACGGCCTTCTCTCTGGATGTGTAGATTCGGTTCAGCAAGAGAGGGGGAAAAATGTACTCATGGGGACTATTTAATCCACTTAATATATATACTCTAAGAATGTGTCTGCATGTTTTTGAGCTACCGCCAGTTGAATTTGAATTACCACCTTGAAACACCAGGGGAGAATCTTTCCTAACCCAAATAATGATTCCAATTACACAATTAAGACGTGAATTAGAAAAACTTAGAATCAAAAGCGAGCATGTGACCAGGAAACGAGAAACACAAAATTGGGCCGCAGACATTTTGCAATTTAAAAATCATTCTTTGTAATTAACGGTGCCTTGGGATTATGTTGTGTAATCAATTGCCTTTTGTTTATTTTATGTATTTTTTACAATTCAATGGTTCTGCTAGAGACTGCTGCTTTAAAATAGTATTGGTAATAGTAAAAAATTATTCTGTCCTTTTTTGGCTGATTGGGACTACACAATGCCATGGATAAGAGTTGGAAAGAACCAGGAAGAAATGCTCTTAATCACTAAAAGTCTTTTTTGACATCTTTGAATGCAGTTGCACTCAGCAGTGTTGTTCCGCTAAGCAACCGTATGGGGGCGATTTACAGAATGGCTTCAGAGAAGCTGTGGTTGTGTAAAAATATTTAGTCCAGTACACAAAAGAACGAATCTCAAGGACAGATGATTAAAACACCCTGATCCTGATTTATTTTTCTTTAAAAAAAGAAATAATAATCTGTTGAATGCGTTGTGATTATTACATTGTAAAAAGGTGGTATCATAAATAAAATCTGATTTATTGATTGATTAAATTTAAAGGGTTGTCATACCAAACGAGTGATTTAGACTTTTTAGATTTCAGTCATTTTCAAATCCAACCTAGAGCTCAAGCAAAGTCTGACTGCGTTGTGAGTTAGACCTTGCAGGAGCTAAGTTTCAAAAAGAAAAAAGTGAGTATTCTGAGAGAATGTGAGTCAAAAGTTTTCTTTTGGCTGGACAAGTGGATCAAATGACTTCACTGATACTGAGTTGTTCCACAAAAAATTTCCCTCAAAACAGGGAATAATAAGTGAAAGGGATAGAAACAGAAACATTGGTGTACATTACATCAGACTGTGAATGAAAACTTCAGTGAACGCTGGATAAACACTAGATGAATAAATAACAGTTTTGTGTGAGTAGAAAGCATGTATGATGCGAAGACAGGGCCATGTACTGTACCTAGGGATGGGCCAAATAGATGGTCAGAACCAAATGTTTAGGGAATACAGAAAAAAAAACTGCACAGAAATCAGATTCCTGCTGGAGCCTATCATCACATTTAAATTGTAGATTGAGCTTAAAATTTGCCAAACCAAGCATACAGAAAGTGGAATGACATCTGAGGATTGATTTACAACACAAAATAAAGCAACACAATAAAACACTAAGTACAACAAAAAAGCATTCCACATGACTGTGTTCATACCTCCTTACTCTTGCAAGCATAGCAGAAGTGAAAGTGGTGTTGCCCCACCCAACCCCCCGCCAAAACTAAATTATCTATGTATAAATAACCACATTCCAGCACCCCATCCCTATTCTCCATTTTTAAGGACTAAATCACACTATGGACACACACACGTGCGCACACTTCCAAAGATGTGGGGGATAAAGGAGGACACGTTTTAGCATCCATGGTGACACATAACAAAGCTGGTAGGAAATGAAAATGGCCACCACCGCACCGTCCCTTTTTCTGGTTTCATTTCACCATTATTATTATATATTTATTTTATGTCATGAATGATTTAATAATGCCTGCTATGGTTTTATGTTCCTTGGTTTCGGCAAGTGAATGTTTAAGCCATGCCCGTTCTTGTGCAGTAATATACTGCAGGTCCTTATTCATGACAGTATTAGGAAAGCTTCCAATTTTCTCAGTATGTTTCTCCCGTTTTTTTAGGAGACACCGTGATGGTGTTTATTGCATGTAGCTTTTCACATCTATCCACTGGTACTCCTGACTGCAGACTGCGTAGGTTGAGTCCCCCTCACTCGCCATACATGTTGTTGATAACCTTTCTCTTGCGGACCTTCACTAGGTCGTAGAAAGGGTCCTTAGTGATGCTGGCTCTGTGGAGTGAAATAATTAAAAAGCAATTTTTGTGTTTGTTGCCTTGAGAAGAGGAGACATTTCTGTGAGTGCTAAAAATCATGTCTCCACGCCTCTTACTGGCTGTACCATGCTCTTAATAAAATAGACTTCAAAAAGTGAAGCATCTACAATGCTTTCGCATAGGGACTCATCATTGGCATCACACACACAT